>JAQGFW010028460.1:0-31089 GCA_030463445.1 Euplotes aediculatus
AAGAGTAGATAAAAATATCTTTCAGGTACAACCTAAAAGATGGGTAATCGAACGAACATTTTCTTGGTTCGATAATGACCGAAGGTTATGTCGTCAATATGAATTACTTATGGAAACGGGTGAAGAGATGGTTAAATTATCAGCCATAAAACTTTTACTGAATAAAATTTAAACAGGGTCTAAAATTAATTCTAATAATCTCTTAAATTTAGTCCAAATTGTAAAACCTATCTATCTGTATGAAATTTAAGTTTACTTTCTTCATCACATTCGTCTATTACTCTGTATTTGCCCAAATCGAAAAAGCACCACCTCGTGCCGAGGGCGAAGCGGCGACTAATCGCCTTATTATCAGAGGTGTTACACTTATCAATAGCACGGGGGCACCGCCTGTTGGTCCCGTGGATATTGTTGTTGATAAAAACAAAATTGCTCAAATTTCACAGGTGGGCTACCCCGGTGTACCGATTGACCCCAAACGCCGTCCACAACTAAAAGATGGCGATAAAGAATTAGATTGTACTGGGATGTATCTCATGCCGGGTTTTGTGGATATGCACGGACACATCGGCGGAAAATCTCAAGGAACGCCCTCTGAGTATGTTTTTAAACTATGGCTCGGGCATGGTATCACGACAATCCGTGACCCATCAGCAGGTAATGGATTGGATTGGACGCTCGAACACAAACGTAAATCTGAAAAAAATGAAATAACTGCACCCCGAATCTTGGCTTACACAGCCTTCGGAATGGGCAGCGACAAACCCATCACAACGCCAGAAGAAGCCAAAAAATGGGTCAATGACAATGCCGCCAAAGGTGCAGATGGAATCAAATTTTTTGGGGCCGAACCCGAAGTTTTTAAAGCTGCCTTGCAAGAAAACAAAAGGATAGGGCTTCGTTCGGCTTGCCATCACGCCCAGCTCGAAGTGGCTCGTATGAATGTTTTGGCAACTGCAAAAGCTGGTTTGACAACCATGGAACACTGGTACGGATTGCCAGAGGCTTTGTTTGATGAACGTACTTTGCAGAATTATCCGGCCGATTATAACTACAATAACGAACAAAACCGTTTTGAAGAAGCAGGAAAACTCTGGAAACAAGCCGCCAAGCCGGGTTCGGAGACTTGGTATAAGGTTATGGATGAATTGTTGAAACTTGACTTTACGCTCGACCCGACTTTTAATATTTATGAAGCAAACCGTGAGTTGATGTTGGCTCGTCGTGCCGAATGGCATGATGAATACACGCTACCTGCTTTGTGGCGTTTTTATGGCCCAAGTCGTATTTCGCATGGTTCGTATTGGTTGAATTGGGGAACCGAGCAGGAGGTGCAATGGAAAGAAAATTATAGAATCTGGATGCAGTTTGTCAATGAATACAAAAATCGTGGTGGTAGAGTTACAACTGGCTCCGATTCGGGATTTATCTATCAATTATACGGCTTTGCTTACATCCGTGAGCTTGAACTATTGCGTGAGGCTGGTTTTCATCCGCTCGAAGTCGTTAGAGCAGCAACCATCAAAGGTGCAGAAGCTCTCGGAATGGCCGATAAAATTGGTTCGGTTGAGGTTGGCAAATTAGCAGATTTTGTGATTACCGAAGAGAATCCGTTGTCTAATCTAAAAACACTTTATGGCACAGGTGCTATCAAAGTAAACGATAAAAATGAGGTTACGAGAGTAGGTGGCGTAAAATATACCGTAAAAGATGGTATTGTTTACGATGCCAAAAAGCTATTGGCGGATGTCCGTAAGATTGTAGCGGATACAAAAACTAAAGAAAATTTCGAGATTACACAACCTGGTTTACCTCAGAAAAACGCTGCTGGTAAGATTCAGGATAGCGGTAAGAATTAAATAGACTAAATGTGGCACGTTTTTTTGAAACGTGCCACATTATCTCGAATTATTCTTTCAAAATCCTCAAAGTTTGACTCTGATTTGCAAAATTAAGATTTAATAAATAAACACCAATTGATTGATTATCAAGCTCTTTCTCGATTTTGGGTTTGGTATTTTTCCAAATTCCTTCTTCTTCAATAATTAGTTTTCCATGAATATCAAAAAGTCGAACCACGAGTTTTTGATTATCTAAATCGTCAATTCCACTGAGATTTATCTGCTTTTTTGTCGGATTGGGCGATACCGAAATCTCGTTTGAAAGAATCACAATATTATCTACACATTTAGGTGTAATATCCTGCGAAACCTCACTACTCAGCCCCATTGGGTCGGTTACTCTTAGAATAATTCTATAGAAATATCTTTGCTTGTCGCATGGTACAACAGGCAATACCAGTTCGCCTTGAAGCCGATTGATATTACCCACAAAGTGCGAATGGTCTTCGTGGAAAAGTACAATTTGCCATTGGTATTCCAGCTCTGTATGCTCTTCGTCTTTGACATCGGCATTTAGTGTGGTTTTAAATTCGCTTTTATTATCAAACTCGCTGATGCCTTGAAGTGTAGTAGAGTTAATCTTTGGTGGCGTGTTATTGACAAATACATTGATTGTCTTTGTCGAGGACTTGCCTCCAGCGTCTGTCACTTTCAAAGATACCGCAAAAGTCTTTGGTTCTGAGTCGTTCAATGTATAAGTATGCGTTGCATCGGGTGTAGTTGTGGTATTGCCATCGCCCAAATCCCATTCGTATTGCGTGATTCTATTCTCGGGGTCGGTCGATTCTGTACCTTTAAATTGAACAGTCAATGGGCTTTTGCCGAAATTTGGATTTGCTTTGACTATTGCTCTTGGTGGCAAATTTGCATTGAGGTCGTAGGTGATTTTTCGGATTTCGTGAATAGCTGGATACGAATAACTGGTATAATAAATATTGCCGTCAACTGGATTTTGTGCAAAACAAGTAGGATAAGTACCTTCAAAAAAATCAATGGCTTCTACTACTTCATTCTTTTCATTAAACCTAAATGCTTTTATCCAACCTTCGTAATCGCCAATAAAATAAAGACCTCGATATTGGTTTGGAAACCTCGTCCCTTCATCAAAAACACCACCAATTGCAGCAATTCCCGAAAAAGGATTTCCTTTGAATTCGGGCGAACCAACAACATAATTCTCGTTATTAATTCGAGATTGGGCAAACGCTCCACGCCATTCTACGGCGGGTAAAGTATGCACTAATGGTTTGTAAATAGGATTATCGAATGTCTGATTTTCAAAGGTAAGTCCCTCGAAAACTGGCCACCCGAGGTTTAATCCACCTTTGGGTATTACGTTTAGTTCTTCTCCATGATACCAGCCAACATCACCCACAACGATTGTTCCTGGATTTCCATCCGATAGGCTTTTACTACCTGTATTAGTTTTTATCGCAAACCGATAAGGATTTCGTAATCCCAAAGCCCAGATTCTTGAAGCTGGTGAGCGTGGATTCTGCGATTCATAAAAAGGATTAGACGGTAAACCATCACCATTTTCAGGATTTATTCGTAGAATTTTACCATTGAGAGAGGTTTTTAATTGGCTTCGGTAGGCATTTACATTTTCGGTCGTCGAGATTAAGCCCTGCTCAATTGCCTCCAAAAACCAAGCATTTTGTGTATCATCTTGCGGAGGTTCGCTCACGAGAGCTGCATCACCAGCCGAAACCAAAAGCGAGCCATCTGTCCCAAAAACCAAAGAATTTACACCATGATTATCAACCAAAATCGGGATTCCGGTTTCTAAGCGTTCTCCCAACAAAACTTTTCGACTCGAATAATCTACTGATAATGAAGCATTTAATTTGTATCTCGTAATTCTTCCAATCGTTTTTTTGAAACCTTCGTTTAGCGAAATATCGTAGTTAGGTGTACCAAAATTTACGACATAATTGTATTTGGCAGCATACAGTAGATAAACAAATCCATTATTTTCAAAACTGGGGTCGAGCGTAAATCCGATGAGTCCGTGGTCATTAAAATCAAGTACTTCTTCGCTAATATCAATGATTGGGTTGGGGGATTTTTGACCATTTATAACCGTGTAAACTTTACCCGATTTCTCCCAAACGAACATTCTGCCCAATTTATCAAAAGTAAGCCCAACAGGTGTTTGCCAATTATCAGATATGAGTTCATCCACAAAGCCCGTGGGTTGTGCGATAGTTGTGATACTAAATCCAATAAAAACCAACGACCATAAACAGTTTTTCATGATTCATATTTAAGATTACAATTTTACACAATTAGCAATCTACTGAGTAATCAATATTGATTATAGTTATTATACGGTAAAAGAATTGCCGTTTTATTCATTATATCCCTAAAATCGGCGTTTTATCCCAGAAATTTTGTGGGTTATATAGACCAAAATAAGTTTGTCTCATATTTAAGCAGGAAGCCGAAAATGCTTATTTAGAGTAGGCAACAAAACTCAATTATTTATAACTATGAAAAAATTATTTGTTATCGCCATTTTATCATTCTTCGGAAGTGTTGCATTCGCTCAAAACCATAATACTTTATGGTGTGATAAAAACCCAGCATTGAAGAATACGCATCATCTACAACAACAAAAAACCACCGAATCGGGTAAACTTAATTTTGTAGCAAAATGGGGCGGACCAAATGGTGGCTCAACGCTTTCAGCAGCAGGTATAAAAATTACCAATGGCACATGCGAAAAATGCACACCACTTGGAGCAATTGGCTCAGGAAATTATAAGCAAAATTGGGTTATTAAAGTTACCGACATGACAAAACCTGTAGAAATAGAATGGGCTACTGCTGGAGCAATAGCCACGTGTGGTACCGGTAAGCTAAGAATTTTGAAACCATAATCTTTGAAAACACCCTGACATTTAAACTTAATAGAATAAAGTTTTGGGTCATAAAGTATTCAAATTAAATTCACCTTTATTTGCAAACATTTAAGACAAGTAAAGGTGAATTTTCCCTTTATAAACAGGGACAATAACATGCTCAACAAATACATTAATATATTACTTCTACTCCTTACGACTTATGCCACAACTGCACAAGATATTAATCGTATAAATAGTGAAATTCGGAAAATTGATAATCTTCTCGAATATAACCACCCAGTTCTTGCCGAAAAAAAAACCGATAGTTTATATAATCTGTTACTTGAATTTGATGAATCTGTATTTAAAGAACAGTTACTGAGAGTCCGTTTACAGAAAGGCATCGCAATAGACAGACGAAATGAGTATTTAAAGGCACTACCAATCTATTTAGAGGTATTATCAAAAGCCGAAAAAAGCGGTTTTCATAAAATCGTTTGTGAAGCCAATATTTATATTTCATTGATTCACGAAAAAAATGATGATTTGGTCTATGCTTATACCTACATAAAATCAGCTTTTGAGCAATGCAAAAGATTCGATATTGAAGAATTATATAGTACAATTATGATTCGCTGGGCTTCGATTCATCGAGTGATTGTTAGAAACCCAAGTGCTATTTCACCATCCCAAGCCCAACGTCTTACAAAATTAGGATTTAAAGCAAGTTTAGATTCTACTATGCAGTTCGCACAAAAAGCTCTTCCTTATGCAATAAAGTATAATAGACTCAGAGATGAAAACGACTGTTATTTTCTGATTGGGGCTTGCTATAATTATCAAAACAACCATAAGAAATTTATAGAATATATTTTAAAAATTATTCCGAATAGTAAAAAAATCAGAGATTTTGAGGGCGTATTTTTGTCATTTAGCAATATTTCAAAAAAATATTTGCAGATAAATAACCCACCAAATGCTTTAAAATATATTGATTCGGCATATAAATATTATCATATAATCAACCTGCCAGAGAGGTACTTGATTCTTTTGCAAAAATCAGATATTCATAAAGCCTTAAACCAAACGGACTCAGCTTATCATTATTTGCAAATAGCATACAATGAAATGGCAGAAAACAGCAGAAAACAAAAAAACATTGAAATCAATAAGCTGGAGAAACAATTCCAGAACGATAAAAAAGAAGAAACCATCAAAAACAAAAACGAAACAATCGTTCTTTTCATCGGCTTGCTTATTGTGATTGCAATTGCCAGCTTGCTGGTTATAAGCAAAAATAGGCAAATCAACGCTCAGAATGGAGTAATCCAACAGCAAGTGTTTGATTTAAAGAAAACTATTGAACAAAAACAAATACTTCTTTCAGAATTACAACACAGAGTAAAAAACAATTTACAATATGTAATCAGTATTTTAGAAATACAAAAAGAATCCATCAATCATAGTAACATCGAAGATTTAATCAGGAGTAATCAAAACCGTATTCACTCGATTGCTCTGTTGCATAAAAAGCTAAATGTTGGAGAGAGTGTAAATGATGTAGATTTGAAAAGATATATCACCGACCTCGCCGAACTCGTCAAGAATTCGTATGACGACAAGTTTAAAAATGTGAGTTTATTTATCACTTGCGAAATAGAAATTTTATCTATCACGAAGGCATTGCCTCTGGGCTTGATAATTGTAGAGCTCGTGAGCAATAGCATGAAACACGCCTTCAAAAATCTACAAAATGGCATTATCAATATCGAAATTACGCACAACACATTCGCCAATAAGAATTGCCTCCACTACATCGATAATGGCGAAGGTTTTGATTTTATAAACATCGAAACCAAAGGACTTGGTGTAGAAATAATGAAAGGATTGATTGACCAACTCAATGGGGAAATTGAGACGCAAACAAAAAAAGGTTTTGAACTGAAAATCTATTTTTAAAAGATGAATTCAAAGGTAATATTAGTCGTAGAAGATGATTTTCTGAATAGAAGACTCACAAAAAAAATTCTTCAAGAAAATGATTATCAAGTTTTAGAAGCAAAAAATGCCAACGAAGCCTTGTCGATTCTGAATAAAGAATTGGTTGACCTCGCCATTCTCGACATCAATCTCGGCGATGGCGAAATGGATGGAATCAGCCTCGGAAATCTCATTCAAAACAAGCAAAGAGTGCCATTTATATATCTTACCGCCTACGAAAACGCCAAAGTTATCAGCGAAGCCGTAGCTACTTCACCGTACTCTTACCTCACAAAACCTTTCAAAAACAGTGATTTGATAGCCTCCGTGGAACTGGCCATCATAAAGTCGTCGAAAGAAGATAGAGCCAAACCTACGATTTTGGTAAAAGATGGCGAATACAAAGTAGAATTACCCTTAGACGAAATTAATTACATAGAGTCGGAAGGGAATTATCTGCTATTTCATACCGATAAGAAAACATACAAATATCGCTCTACTATCTCTCAAATTATTGAGATGCTACCTACCACTAAATTTCTTCAAGTTCACCGTGCTTTTATTGTTAATAGAGATAAAATTGAGAAATACAACTCTAAAAATGTCGTGGTGAAAAGTGTAGAAATCCCGACATCGAAGAATTATTTTGTGTAGTAATTTACCAAATCCATCGACAATCTTAGTGGTTCAAAGTCCTGATAATCAATAACTTATTTACAAGTATGAATTAATTATCCTTCAAACTAAACCAACGTGTATTGAACCATAAAACAATAGTTCTCAAAATTTTAATAACAGAATCATAAAAACAACAAACCCTACAAGTTTAGATTTTAATTGTAAACTTGCAGGATTTATAATAAAGTACAGAGAATCTACCCCAAACTCGGCGGCAACAACTTATACATCACAGGTGTAACGATACGAGTCAGAATCAATGATTATAGAATCTGCTTTGCGTTTTAGGCAACATGAGATACATACTCAAACCTTCACAAAACCAAAATCTACTCGATTAATTTCATTAACATACGTTTTGATGATTTCAAATTTTTCAGGATTAAATATTGCGATATTGTAACCACTGGGATTTACAGAACTTCTATACTCGACTCCATCAAACCCCAATGATTTGATAAATTCTGATAGATATTGAGTGGGTATGTAATCTAATTCGTTATCTGTCCTACGATTTGGCTTTGAAATTTCTTTTTCAAGACGAGAAATAAAAGGATAATGAATGATAAAATCCTTTAAGTTACCCTGCTCTGCCAATGGGATTGGGTCATAAAGTTCTGTTTCTCTTAGGTTTATAACCCTAATATTTTCCTTTAATCGAAACTCCCCTATCGAAACATAATCAAACAAAATTGCTCTTGTTTCAAAAAAGGTTGTCTCTACGTCAGATGCAAGATATAGATAAGAAATCCCTTGTGGATTAGCCCTTCCTGCCTTTGCCAGATAGTTTGGTGGGTTCCACATTTGGCTTTTATCAAAGCCTACTTTATCTGAAATTCTTGCACGATAAAAAATTTTACCTTTTGCAATCTCTCTAACGTGTCTTTTTAATAATTTCTCTAATTTATTGTACTCAATGGCATTTTTAATATGAAAACGGTTTTCATTCTTGATTTCATTTACAAAATTATTCCAAACTAACTCTAAATCTTGTGCCTGACTTTTAGTATTAGGGTTTTGAAAACACTCTAATAAAACATTTGATTGAAATAAGTGGCTCAGAACGTCTGTATCATCTGCAATTATTTGAAGTAATAAATTACGAATCGTGTTTGAGTCAGAAATCTTGAAAATTTTATTAGGAAAATCTTCACTAATTTTATTTTCGATTGAGTTTGATATACTGCTCGAATCAAAAGAATAAAGCTCTAAAATACCCTCAAAATGAAGTAGAAGTTCGCGAGGATTATAAAGTTTTACGTTTAAAGAACCACAAAAGTCACAGTTCCCACTTTTATTTGAATTAGTAGCAATAATTGTTCGTAGAGATTCACTTGAAAAGCATTCGACGCAACATTTCATTTATTGTAGATTTTTAAGCAAAAGTTCGATATGGTGTTTAATAGACAGTTTTTTTACGACTCCTAAGCCAGGGAAATGCCCCCTTTTGTACAACTCTTCAAAGTCTTTGATTGCACTTGTATCAGTATTAATAGCTGTGTTTACGTTTACCCAATCAATCAATTTATTGAGTGCTTCTGCAAACTTTCCACCTATATCTGATGAATCTTGATTTGAATCTGAAACAAAATGACGAATTCTTAACTTCTTTGCTGCATCAAAGTAGGTCAGGTGAATTACGATTGCATAAGGCAGAAAACCTCCTTCTGAATATCCTGCACCAATTGTCAGATAATCCGAAAAACCTATAAAACCATCTTCTTTATAATATAAGTGGTCTTCGGTAAATGGCTCATCAATATTCTGTTTATAATCTGAATTTTTTTCAAGAGAAATAAAATAATCATCTAATAAAACCCTTGTCTCTTCTGGAAAGTTGCGGTGATACCTTCGGCTCGTAGTACCACTGTAATTTATCAAATTATAAATTATTGGTCGATTAGATGAAAGCGAATTTTGTATTTCTGAGATATTATCTAATGAAGTGTTATGTATCAACGAAAACCCATTGAAATCAAAGTCTATTTTTTTTACAATTTCAAGACAATTTTTAATGGATGATTCATTCGATATATTAAGTCCTATCTGAAAGTTTTCATAACCATGTACAGCACTCCTGATAGTTTGGAGTATCACTTCGATTTCGCCTCTCAAATCTCCGACCGTAGGATTAATAATAATATTGAAGTTTACCCCCATTGCCGATAAAACTTCAATTGCTTTCTTTAAACCAGTATCCGAATCTTTTACTGGCTCAATAACTGGAGAAACAACTTTATGGTTCTCTTTAAAAATCGGAGAAAGCTCCCTTAAAGCAATCAATTCAAACTGCTTCCCACGAAGAAATGGTAGATACATAGTATCAAATCGTTGTGTCTAAAAGTTTATAAAGTATTTCATATTGCTTATTATCAAGATTTAAAGAGTAACAGACAAATCTTAGTTCTTCGGGCAGCTCATTATTCAATAACAACTGAGGGCTTTTGATTTTTCTGGCTTTTAGTTCTTCAATAACCAATAATTGAAACTCTAATATAGGGATTTGTTTTATAAGCTTTAAACATTCTTTAAAAATCTGAGTGTTTGGTACATCTGGAATTGCTCCAAAGCTTTTCAAAACTATGTTCAAATACTCTTCTTTTCGGATTGTTCTGAATATAACCTCATGGTCAATGAGATTGTTATAGGTTTGAGCCTCTTTCTTTTCAATAAGACATCCCGACTTAAATTCCAAAATTCCGTAGGGACTATCGTTGTATCTTTTGGATAATTCTTCTACGTATTTATGATTAGTAACGATATATACTTTATTAGCAAAAGCTTGATAATCTTTCAGTTGATTATCTAACCTTTTGAGGCTATCCAAATCTGTCTTAATTTCAAAAATTTTTATCTCACCATTAATCAATACAATATCTGCAATAGATTTGCCAACCTTGAATTCATCGAGCAAAACAGTATCCGATACTCCATACTGCTCAATCAAACATTTATTTAAGATTGCATTTTTGTATAGATATTCATTACAGTAGTTATGCTCCATTTGAGCATACAATTTCACAATAAAATTATGAAAACTTACTTTTGAACAAGTGTCAATTACATTTTTACGGTGTTTTTTTACTCTCTCTTCAATAGACAATAGAGAATTTGTCTTAATTATATTTCGTACAGTTGCCGTACTATATAAAAAAGACAAACTCCTCAAACTTTCTATTTGACTATGAGTAATCACTATAATTTTGAAGTTATTGATGTGCAAAACTATTTAAATAACACCAAAATCAATAGTTAAACCAATTATTTTTAAAACTTTACCCCAAACTCGGCGGCAGCAATTTATACATCACAGGTGTAACGATACGAGTCAGAATCAATGATGAAATCAAACCGCCGATGATAACCAAAGCCAATGGCGAATAAAGTGGCGAGTGTTCTAAAACCAACGGAATCAAGCCTCCGATAGCCGTAAAAGTCGTCAGAACGATTGGAATAAACCTTGTTTCGCCTGCTTCTTCGATGGCTTCATCTATGCTTAATCCATTTTCTTTTCGTAAGAAATTGGTGTAATCTACGAGTAAAATTGAGTTTTTAACTTCGATTCCGGCCAATGCGATGATTCCAACAATTGCCGTAAACGAAAGTGAATTTCCCGAAAACAACAGAATCAAAATAGCCCCAATCATTCCCAACGGAATAACTGAAAGAACAATAAACGTACTTTTGAACGTGCGGAATTCGAGAATCAAAACCGCCATGATTCCAAACAAAGCAATGATGATGATTGTACCCAATCCGCCAAAGGTTTCGGCTTGGCGTTCGGCTTCTCCTGCAATCGTCAAGTGATAGCCCTCCGGAAGTTTCATATTACTGATTTTATCCATGGCTTCTTTGGCAACTTTTGGCGTGAGATAACCATCGGCAATAAACGCCGAAATCGTTGTGTATCTATCTCTGTCGTAGTGATTAATACGATTTGGCGAAGTCTCGAAGCCCACCGTTGCCATCTGATTGAGCGGAATCAAACTTCCCATCTGATTGGCAACAAACATGTGGTCGAATGCCTTCATATCGGGGTGTTGTCCACGAGGCAAACCAATATTTATATCAAATTCATCGCCATTATCGGCTTTGTACGTTCCCATATTGATTCCCGCAATCCCCATTCTGATGGTTCGGTCAATATCCACCGTCGGAATTCCGTACATTCCAGCTTTATCTTTGTTGATATTCACCCGCAAATCCGTACTGATGGCCGACATCGGATTATTCACATAAATTGTTCCTTTGGTTTCTTTGAATTGCTTCTCGATTCGTGCCGAAATACTTCTCAACGAATCTAAATTATCGCCAAAAATTCTTACGGCCAAAGGTGCTTCTACGGGGGCTCCTTGCTCAAACTCTATCACTCGGATTTTAGCTCCCGGAAACGATTCAAATGATTTACGCAATTTATTAATCAATTCGGTACGTTCAGGTACTTCGGTGTTTTCTTGTAATTGTACAAACAACTGGGCAAAATTACTCTGCGAACCTCCCGACGGAATCGTATTATAGTAGATTCGTGGATTGGTTTTGCCGATATTCGTTGCGTAATTTCTTACGACTTCGTGTTTTGAAAGTTCTTTTTCGACAAATCGAGCTACTTTATCGGTTTCGCTCAGATTTGAACCGATAGGTGTTTCGATATTGATGAGAAACTGCGGTTTTTCGGATTTCGGAAAAACACTCACCCCAATCACTTTTATCAAGGTTAAACTTGCCCCAAACATTGAGAAAGCAATCAACAAAGTAATGAACGGATGGCGAAGCGACCAATGCAAAATCTTGCGGTATGAGCCTTCGATACCTTTTTTCATTAATCTCAAAACGATGTTTCCTTCGTGGCTTTCTTCACGTGGCATGATTTGGCTCGCTAAAAATGGCACAACTGTAAGCGAAACAAACAAAGACGCAACGATGGTTGTGATAACGGCCATTGGCAGGCTTCGGATGAAATCTCCAGCCGATTCGGGCAAGAAACAAAGCGGCAAAAATGCTAAAATAAGCGTAGCTGTACAGCCCACAACTGCCAAGCCGATTTGTTTGGTGGCTTCGATGGCAGCGTCTCGACGTGAATAGCCTTCTCGTAAGAATCGGGCGATGTTTTCGACAACCACGATAGAATCATCCACCAATAAACCCAACGAAATCACCATGCCCACAACCGATAGCTGATTGATGCTGAATCCGAGAATGTCTAAGCCTGTAAGACCAATTGCCAACGAAAGCGGAATCGAAATCATCACGACGATTGAGGCTCGGATTCCCAACGGAATGAGCGTAATGAGTACCAAAACAATGGCGATTCCGAAATCACGAGCCAAGCCAAGGAGGCGTTTTGAAACCGATTTTGCTTGGTCGAAACTCTTCTCAAATGTAATATGCGGAGGTAATGTTTTGGCAAATTCTTCGATAGCGGGGTCGAGTTGTTTCTGAACATCAAAAATATTGGTGTTTTGCTTTTGGGTAGCCGTTACAAAAACCGCTCTTTTGCCATTTAGACGTGCTTTGTAGGTTTCTTCTTCGTAGTCGAAAGCCACATCGGCGATGTCTCGCATGTAGGTAACAGTCGTACCCGACGATGAAACAATCGTATTTTTGATTTCTTCGATGTCTTCGTAGCTACCCGAAGTTTTTACGTTGAATTTACGACTTCCGATTTCGATAGCACCCGCCGGAATATTGGCATTCTCGGATTGGATTGCTCCCAATACTCGATTCAACGGAATCCGATATTGAGCCATTTTATCAAGATTTATCGTTACCCGAACTTGTCTTTCGGGATACGCCCACGTTTCGACAGTTTTCAAGGTTTTTATCTTGATAAGTTTATCTTTCAGAGCTTCGGCTTGCTTTTCGAGCTCGGCATACGGTGCAGTTTCAGACATAATGGCCGTTTGAACAATATTTACGCCTTCGGGTGTGAAACGGAGTACATCCAAACTGTAAATATCGGCTGGAAGTTTGGTGCGTAGGGCATTGACCTCACGCATTACTTCGTTGTATTTTTCTTCGGTATCAATTTCGTGTTTGAATTCTAAACGAACGTTTGCTACACCATCGTCGGCGGTTGAGATAATCTTCTTAATATCAGCGATTTCGGAGAGTTTTTCTTCGATTGGGTCCACGATGAGTTTCTCCATATCGGCAGGACTTGTGCCGGGGTAAATCACAATGACCGAGTTAAATGTTGCCTTCAAAGTCGGGTCTTCGGCTTTGGGCATATTGAGAAGTGAACTAATCCCCAACGCCAGAATCATCACAAAAATGACGATTGTGAATTGGTAGTTCTTAACGCTAAATTCTGCTATTTTCATAATATTTGATAAATTCTATTTAACTTTCGGAAAAATAACTGGCTTATGATAACAGCTTCAAATAAACTGTCTAATGTTCAATTAGAATTATTAAAAACCTTTTCTTATGAACTACCCGACGAGGAGATTCAAGAATTAAAACAGGTTTTAGTAAAGTTTTTTGCCGACAGGATTCGTAAACGAACTGGGAAAATCTGGCAACAAAAAGGCTATTCAGAACAAACTATGCAAGATTGGCTAAATGATGAAAACCAATAAGCCTATTGTTTTGCTCGACACTAATGTCTTTTTGGTGACACTATCACCTTATTCAAAATACGCTCCTATCTTTGATGCCCTCATAGAAGGTAAATTCATTTTGGTAATTAGCAATGAAATCCTTTCTGAATACGCTGAAATTATAGGGCAACGGTACGATAAAGAGACTGTTAATGATATTTTCAACTTATTGATTCATCTCGAAAACGTGCTAAAACAAGAAGTGTACTTCAATTGGCATTTTATCGAAACCGATAAAGATGATAATAAGTTTGTCGATTGTGCTATCGCTGTTCGTGCCGATTTTTTAGTTACAAATGACCGACATTTTAACATATTTGATAAAAACCATTTCCCATTTATCAATGTGGTAAAGGCAGATGATTTTTTAGAATTCATAAACGAACTGTAGTTCATTTACTTACCTTAACCTTAGCTTTATCGCTCAAAAAATTCGCTCCACTCACTACCACTTGAGTACCTTCTGCAATGCTCCCCGAAATCTCAACGTCTGTTCCGATGATTCTACCAATAGTAATAGGGTTCTTGGTAACAGTCTGATTATCAGCATTAAGCGTATAAACAAAACCTTTTGACCCATCGCCTTCGATGATTGATTCGACTGGTACTACCAACGAAGAAGCCTGATTGGCTTGCACGATTTCGGCTTTGGCAACGAAGCCCGAAACCAATTTATAACCCGCAGGATTTTGGATTTGTAGCTCGACCTCAAAAGTTCCCGTTGCGGGGTTTACCGTTTGGGCAATCTGTGTAATGGCTGCCGCAAAAGGCGTATTTGGATAGGCGTCCAAATAAACGGTGGCCTTATCTCCCATTTTTACCTTCACGACATCTCTATCGGCAAGACCAATGTTTACGATGTAGGCTGACTCGCCAGTTGCCAAAATAAACGCAGGAGCAAAAGGCGTGATTAACTCGCCTTGTTCTGAGATTTTTCGTAAGATTCTTCCGCTTGTTGGGGCGTAAATCTTTGAAAGTTTTTGGTTGAATTCGGCGACTTGCACACTCTGCGTAGCAACATCAAAACCCGTTGTGGCGTCTTGCAAATTGGTTAGTGTAGCTGCCGAATCAGCGTAGAGTTTTTTGACTCTTTCTAAATCTCGTTGGGCTTTTGTAAGTCCGATTTTGGCTTGATTGACTTGTGCATCAATCTCCGATAAATCTAATTCTGCTAAAAGTTGCCCTGTCTTCACGAATTGACCTTCGTTTACATAGATTCTTTTAATCATTCCGCCAGTTTTAAAGGCCAATTTCATTTCTGATTTCGATGCCAAAACGCCGCTTCCGATAATGGCTTGACTCAAGGATTTACGAAGTACAGGCTGAACCGTAATCGTCTGCACCTCCTCAACAACTTGCTGTTTTTGCTCTTCTTTTTTGCCACAACTAATTGATATTATGGCGATTGAAAGAATTAATAAATACTTTTTCATATCTTCTCGGTATTATTTTTGTTTAAATCCTAATTTTTCTAATTTCTTAATCCAATCGGTTCGGTACGAATCTTTCGACAACCTCAACGGTCCAATGGTGGTAGTATGCACGGGTTTTATTCCGCAAAATTCAAAAGTGAGTTTTTTCATGGCGTTGTAAGACGGTTGTCTGTAAACAAGCCAGTAATACCAAGCGGGCTGGTCGAGTGTACTAACGATATGCCCTGTTTTACCCTTGTATAGTTTATCCCACCAAACTGAGTTTTCACGTTTCTGAAAGGCGATTCCGGGAAGAAATGTTCGGTCAATAAAACCTTTTAACAATGCTGGAACAGACCCCCACCAAACAGGATAAAAAATAACGATATGTTCTGCCCATTTGATTTTTTCGATAGCAGCGAGCAAATCGGGTTCTAATTCGGTTCGTTTACGATATCCAAATTGAAGGTTTGGGTTAAAGACCAATTCTCGTACTACAATTTCTTTTATATCGGCCCCTGATTGGGTAGCACCTTTTCGATAAGCATCAAAAAGTGCGGCATTGAAACTTTCGGGGTCTGGATGCCCATTTATTAATAGAATCTTTTTCATAAAAAATTGATAATCAAACTATTAATTCCTAAAAAAAGGCAAAGAGGTGAGTAAAATTTAGTATCCATTTCGGCAAATTTTGAGTTTTTTACGGTCTTGAAAAAACCAACATATTTGAACTCGCCAATGGCTCTTGTGATGAATACTACTGCCAATATCAAGACCCCATATTGTTTTATGAATAGTGGCAATTGTATCGAAAATATCGGTATTTTGCTCAGATAAATAATGGCAAATCCTAAAAAGACGAATGCTACTACGGTTGTTGCCAATACACTTGGCTTGATAAGTTTTGTACTTTTTATCTCTGGGAAAACCCTATCGGTTGCCCATCGTCCGCCAAATGCCCAATAGAAATGTATAGCGGAAATGATTGTTAAAATGATGACGTTTATAATTGATAGTATCATGTTTTTTTTGATGATTATGGGATTTCCCCACCGTAGCGACGGCTTCGCCTCGTCTGCCGACTTCGTCAGACACCCCCTCTAAGGAGGGGATTTTTAAATATTCCTCGCTTGGGCGGGGTGGCAGGATATTTTGAAACTTCAAAAATATCCTGACGGGGTGGGTCTGCCCAGATGCCTCTATTTCCTTTCTAATTTAACCTTCCAGTCTTCATCTATTTTAGACGCATTATTCAAAATCCAATCTTCAATGGTTTTTAGTACATAAAACATATTCTTTTTGACATCTAAATCATCGAATCTCAAAAAATGTAACCCCAATTTTTCTAATCTTTCTTGCCTAATTTTATCTTTTTCATATACCTCTGGGTAGTTATGTGATTCTCCGTCTATTTCAATGACCAACTTTAAATCTTTACAATAAAAATCTACTATGTAATTGTCGATAGGTCGTTGGCGGTCAAAATCATAATTTAGCATTTGAAAATTCTTGAGTTGATTCCACAACAAAACCTCCGAAAGCGTCATATTTTTTCTTAATTGACGAGCGATTTCTTTTAGTTTTGGATTATATGAAATGATTTCTCTGTTTTTCATTCTGCTAAGATTTGATACTTGGTGTGTTTACCCACCCCGTCTTTTTGAACGCTTTGCTTTTCAAAAAGCCACCCCTCCAAGGAGGGGATTTTTTATTCGTTGTTTTTCACTTGATTTAACTTTAAATAATTCCGTGGGTCTTCCCAGATGCTTTTAACTCTCACTTCACCGACTTCACTGTTTCTCTGATTCCCTCTGCTATCGGAGTCGTTTTGAAATCTGGAAAACGATTGTCAAATTTTGAACTATCAAAGAAATAATCACCGCTGAACTGATACGCCATTTCCTTTAATTCGCTCAGAATTGGCATGAAAATCCCCAGAACTCCCATCATCCAGATTGGCATCACGCGTGTTTTTGGCTCTACTCCCATTTCATCGGCAATGAGCTGAATCCACTGTTTTCCGGTAAGTTTAGATTTTACCGAAGGCAAATGCCAAACCTGATTATAGGCATCTGGCGTGTTGCCCAACAACGCCGTTGCACGACCCGCGTCAGGTGTGTAGGTAAAATTGTGGGCTTTGTCGGTGCTTGCGAGCCAATCGAAAGGTTTTCCATTTTTTAAACTTGTTACACCCAAAAAAAACATGCTATTTGGAGTATTTGGACCATAAAAATCAGCCGAACGGGCAATCAAAGCCGTAAGTTTACCCGCCTTCACTTCATTCATTATCAACGAAACTATCTCGGCACGAACTTTTCCTTTTTTGCTCGACGGATTTATCTTAGACTCTTCGGTCATGTGCGGAATCTCCGATTGGTCGTACATGTAAACGTTATCAAAAAATACCAACTTGGCATTGTGTTTCTTGCAGGATTCGATTGTGTTTTTGATAAACGGAATCCAGCTTTTTTGCCAAACCGAAGCCTTATATTCAAATGCGATGGTTACATAGACAATCTCCGAACCCGCCACGGCTTTATCCACTTCTTCGGCTTTGGTTAGGTCTGCCGCCAAAAGTTCATCGGTAGGATTGGCCTTTTTCGGGTTTCGACTTACAATTCTGATTTTATCCGTGTATTTTGGGAGTGCTTTGGCAAGTTCAGTTCCCACTGTTCCGCTTGCTCCAAGTATAGTTTGCATAGTTTTATGTTCTTTTTCTAATTTTGTGTTTTTGATTATAGTCAATTTTTTCCGCTTACTTTATCGAGCATTGCCTTCTTGACCCACACATCAAATCGGTTTACCGATTCGGTCATTTTAGCAATCAAATCATCGTTTTGGGCTTTCAGAACCTCAATATAAATTGACGAGCCATTTTTGTATTTACTCTCTACGATTTTTAGAATTCCCTCGGTTTTACTGACATTTACTTTGGCATCTTCCAAAATCTCTTTCGATGCCGCCAACTCATAATAAGCCTGCGTTACCTGCATTTTTACTTGGTTTTTGACCTCATCAATCTTGGTTTCGAGGATATTCTTCTGGATTTTGGCTTGCTGAACCTTATGTTGTTTTTCTTTACCGTGGTACAAATCCCAATTCAAACCGATTTGGGCAATACCGAAGCCTTGGTCTTTAAAAGTGTAGCCAAAACCCTGAAAACCGAGGCTTCCACCCACAAAAAGCTGCGGATATTTAGCATTCATTTCTTGCATTTTTATGGCCGTTTGGCTGACCTGCACACCCGCCCGAAGTTGGTTGAATTCGGGTCTCGAAATAAGCGATTTCTGCTGCAAATCTTCTAAATTCTCAATAACAGGCAGTGTTTTGGCAAACTCGGCATCAACTTCAACTTTTTCGTTCAAATCTCGATTCAACAAAAAATTGAAGTACGATTTTGCAATATTTCGGTTTTTCTCCATCGTTGCCAACTGCTGGTCGAGTTTACTAATTTCGTATTCGGCCGATAAAACCACGTCTTTGGTTGCTACGTTGTTCGTGACTAATCTTTGGTTGAGTTGCAGAAATCGGTTCAGAAAATCCTTAGAGTTTTCGATGATTTTGATGCCCTCCAAAACCTGTAAATATTGGTAATACGCAATCGTGATATTGTGCTTTAATTCGTATTCGAGAACTTTCTTTTTGGCTTCTTCGGTCTGCAATAACTCTTTCTGAATCAACAAGTTATATTTAATATCGGTATTGTAAATCGGATACTGAAAACTCACTTTTGTTTCATGAAAATTATTGGGAGCCAACTGCTCGTTTACGTTCTCAATCTGCGGAAAATTATTCGATTGCGTTAATTTATTGAGTGTCGAATATACCGGATTGAGTAAATCACCAACCGGAAATTGCAACCTACGACCTCCCAAAGCCAAAGTGTAATTGGGATTGAACGAGATTTTGGGTGAGAAATTCGACTTCGCAATATCAATAGCCTTGAGGGCTTTTTCGAGTTCGAGTTTTTGCTGTTTCAATGCCAAATTGCTCTCGACTCCTTGCTGAATATAGCTTTCGAGAATCGGCGATTGGGCGTTTGTTGTTTGTATTTGGCAATAAATAATCGCCAAAAAGAGTAATAACTTCTTCATAATTTTCTTTTTTGAAATCTTTTCCTAAAACTTAGTTTTTACCAAATTCGAGGTACAGCGGGCAATCGTTTTTCCGTCGGTGTGAGCCAGCTCGCAAGTAATATTAATAACCGAATCGCCCGCTCGAATAACCTGCGATTTCGCAATAACGGTATCACCTAAACGTGCGGGTCTCAGAAAATCAACCGAGACATTGATTGTTGCATAAAAATCTTTGCGGCCCAAGCTAAAAACCGTCATTCCCATCACATCATCCATCATCGTTGTGGCAATTCCGCCGTGCAAAATCTGCCCAGGATTCAGCATTTCTTCTCTTACAATAAATTCAACCGTAAGCGAGCCTTCTTCTACCCCTGTGAGCTTACCATTGAGCCAACGCCCCGTAAATGAGGGACTTAATTGTGCAGATTCCTTTCCAATTTGTTGTTTAAACCAATCAATCATTTTATTTCACATTTATCGTAATACTTCTATCAGCTTTTACTTCAACTATCATATCTTCGGGCTTGGGTGCCGACATCGTTGGACGGATGTTATTTGATACTCCCCACGGCTCTTTCGGAATCCCGAACATTCCAGTATCCAGCTTGTTGTTTTCGTTTAGGTCATGGAATACCTTTACAATGTACTTGCCTTGCACCAAATCGTTAAAACTTGTCGTAACTTGCTGATTTACAATACCTTCCACCAATCCTTTAAGTTGTTTTTCTTTGGTGTCGAATATCGCCACAAAGGCTTTACCCTTGTTGTTTTCAAAACCCTTTACGTTTACGGTTAATTTACTTTTTTGGGCAAATACTGCCGAAGCCATTGCGATAAATCCAATCAATAAAAATTGCTTTTTCATATTTTTCTGTGGTAATTATTGTTTACTATTTTTGATAAGACCAATACCAGTAACTACAAGCGAAACAGCCAATACAATAACCCCAAGCCAGAGAATCCAGATATTTGAGTTGGGTTTGGTTAGGTTTTCGCCAATTGCAGCCGCAAAGAAACCTCCACTTACCAGCAGAGCCGCCGTTACGAATCCGCCACGAAGCCACATTTTAAGACGATGCCCAAAAGTTATATTGTCAATCAGAATTTGGGCGATTAACCCCAAAATCACCAATACTCCTGCGTGGGCATGGCCTGCCCGAAACATTCCTTTTTGAAAATCGGTCAATGGCATCTCAAATTGCCCCGAAAGTACCGTGAGCAGAAATGTCCCACCGTATTCGATTGTCGGAATCGTAATCAGGATGATTCCGCACATTAGTTTTGCTTCACGAGAAAGATTCATAAAATATTTAAGTTGTTAAATCAGTTACGTCTTAGAGACCATTTCTCAGCATTTTTACCATCATCTCAAAACCCGCCCAAATACGCCCTACTCGCTCATCTTCGGGGTACATTGAGGTTCTTTTTGCCAAATGTAACGAAACCAATCCATGTACTGTACTCCAAATCATATAGCAAAGCGGCTCTATATCAGTAGTTTTGAAATATCCTGCTTCTATGCAGTCTTTCAAGATGAGTTTGAGCATTCCTGTTGCCATGTGTCCGTGTTCCCAAATCTCATCTTTACATTCGAGCGTTTCGATTGGCGATTTCATCAAAAAAATCAATTCATACAACTCAGGATTCTCAAGCCCAAACGACAAATATTTTTGTCCCATCGCAATCAGCCTCTCAAAAGGGTCTTTGATTTCACCAATCGAGTAGAAATAATCCATCATTACCCCAAAAGACTCATTGTGTAGGGCAAAAATGATTTCGTTTTTGTCTTTGTAATACAGGTAAATCGTACCCGGACTATACTCTATTGCTTCGGCGATATTTCGGATACTCGTTTTTTCGTATCCCTGCTCTAAGAATAATTTGCGTGCGGCATCTAAAATTGCCTGACGCATCTCTTCTTTCTCTCGTTCTTTTCGTTCTATGACTCCCATTCAAATACTGAACACTGTTTATTAATTAACAGTGCATAATTACTGAACAGTGTTCATAAATCCAAATTTTTCGAAAAAATTTCCGATATTTTTTGATAAATGGCTGATTAGTAAGCATAAATGGATGGACGAATGCTTTAATCTGGATAATATCAAACTATAAACACTTTGTTTTTTGTTACTTTGTGGTTGAATTTTAGAAATATGCAGTTGCCGCTCGACATACTAAAACAACACTGGGGATACGAGGCTTTCAGACCACTGCAAGCTGATATTATCAATGCTGTTCTCGAAAAAAAGGATGTTTTAGCCCTCATGCCCACGGGCGGGGGTAAATCTATTTGTTTTCAAGTACCAGCTCTGGCAATGGATGGGGTCTGTATTGTGGTTACGCCGTTGGTTTCGTTGATGAAAGACCAAGTTGAGCAGCTTCGACAAAGGGGAATCAAGGCTGCGGCGGTTTATTCGGGCATGCACCGCAGCGAGATTGATTACACGATTGATAAATTTGTACACGGCGACGGCAAATTTCTGTATGTATCGCCCGAACGCCTCCAAACCGAAATCATGCGGGTGCGGGTCAGGATGATGAAGGTTTGTCTTTTGGCAATTGATGAAGCCCACTGCGTCTCGCAATGGGGTGAAGATTTCAGACCACCCTACACCCGAATCCCCGAATTCAGAAAACTGATTCCGCATAATCCACCACTAATTGCCCTCACGGCTACGGCAACAAAAGAAGTAAAAGCCGATATTCAGGCTCGGCTTCAGATGCAAAACGTAGCGGTTTTTCAGCAGAGTTTTGCAAGGCATAATATCTCGTATTCGGTTTTTGAATTAGAAGACAAACAACGTAAAATGTACGAGATTCTGAGCCGAGTAGCTGGCTCTGCGGTGGTTTATGTTCGGAGTCGAAAACGCACCAAAGAGATTGCCGATTGGCTCAATCAAAATCGAATCAGTGCGACATTTTATCACGCTGGGCTGAGTAATCAAGAACGATTCAAAAAACAAGATGCTTGGATAAAAAATCAGATTAGGGTGATGGTGGCTACCAATGCCTTTGGTATGGGAATTGACAAGCCCGATGTTAGGGTTGTGGTTCATATTGACCTACCCGAAAACCTCGAAGCCTACTACCAAGAGGCAGGTCGGGCAGGACGAGACGGACAAAAGGCTTACGCAGTAGCATTATTTAATCGAGGTGATTTAGGCGATTTTGAAAAGAATATCCTGCAAAAATACCCGCCCATCGAATCGCTCAAAAGGGTTTATCAGGCCCTTGCCAATCAATATCGGCTGGCGGTCGGCAGCGAAAATTACGAAAGTTATGACTTCGATTTTCAGCAGTTTATTACCAATTTTGGTTTGATGCCGAGCGAAACGCACCACGCTCTCAAAAAACTCGAAGACGAAGGTTTAATTCAGTTGAGCGATGCGTATTACAGTCCATCTAAGTTATATTTTACGGTAAATAACCAAGAACTATATGCTTTTCAGGTCAAAAATGCTACCTATGACCGTTTTACGAAATTGTTGCTCCGCATGTACGGTGGCGAACTTTTTACGAATTACACTACGATTTCGGAATCGGCAATCGGTAAAAATATGTATGCCGAACCCCACGAAATTGAGAGGATGCTCAAACATCTCCACGAACTCGGAATCTTGATTTATCAACAACAAAAAAATACGCCACAACTAACATTCACGATGGCACGGCAAGATGTTGATTACCTGCCGATAAATCGGGAATCGCTCGAAAGGCGAAAAAAACGAGACATCGAAAAAGCCGAAAGGGTAGTTGATTTTGTAAACGAGCGTCGCCGTTGCCGAATGCAAATGCTACAAGAGTATTTTGATGAATTTACCGATGCTACTTGCGGAATCTGTGATAATTGCATAAATCGTAAAAAAAGCGGTATTTCAGAAGATTTGATGAATCAATATAAAGCAAAAATCTTAGAATTAGTACCTGCACATATCAACGATATTGCCGAATATCATTATTTTAAGAATAAAGCGGCACTGACCGAAACCCTCCGCCAAATGCTCGAAAACGGCGAGATTTGGTACAGCGAAATGGGGGTGATTGCTAAGAAGTAGGTTTTTATAGAGATATAATTATATGGCTTTTATCATATGTTTATCCAAATTGTAGCTAAAAAAGACCGAAAAATAAATTTATGAAATCCTTCTTGCAGACTCCTAAATTAGCTTGTATTTTTCGTATAAAATTCATAAAACATTTTACTATCTACTTTAATGAGAAAAATCTATTTGCTCCTTTTTTTGAACTTGCTTACTTTTCTTTCAAAAGCACAAATTATTCGTATTACTGCTGGAACTAACCTCCAAGCAGCTATTGATAATGCCACAAACGGAACTACTTTTTTAGTAGAGGGTGGTAGTTATGGAAATTTAATAATATCAAAAAGAGTTGCATTGATTGGTACAGGATACCTTTTAGGAGCAAATGGCACTAATACACAGGCAAATCCTAATGTCGCAACTTTGGGAACAGTAAATTTTAATTCAGGGTCACAAAACTCATTTATTACTGGTTTCCAGACAAATGCAATTTATTGTGAAGCACATAATATTACAATCCAAAGAAATTATATTGTTGGTGCTATTACAGGTGCATCGGCAGATAATTTATCTGTAAAGCAAAACTATATAAGGAATGGTGTAAATATTGTTAATGGAACAGGGTTCATTATTAAAAATAATTTGGTAGGCTTAGAGTTGTATATACAGAATATTGCATCTGTAGGAAATGTTATAAACAATACATTTAATACTCAGTACAATCGCTGTTCAAGTGATTCAAGTGCTACAACAGGGTATTTTTACACATTCCAACCAAATTCCTCAATTTATAAAAATAATTTATTTATTGGAAAAATTTTTCCAACTAGCTCTGCATGCGGTCAGCTTTATAGTTTTCTAAACTATTTTACCTTTGATAATAACTTAATTGGTGGAGTTACAAATGTGAATACATCAAATACCGTAACTGCAGATTTCTCAAATATGTTTGTAGGATTTCCCAATAATCCGAATGGCTTACCAATAGATGCTCGATTCCAACTCCCTTCAAACTCACCTGCCAAAGGGGTTGGAGCAAATGGAACAGATGTAGGAGCTTTTGGTGGCGATGAACCCTATGTATTATCGGGGATTCCAATAGGACCTACTATTTATGAGTTGACGGTTCCTACATCTACGGCGGTAGGTCAAACAATTCAGGTGCAAATTAAAGCAAAGGTGCAAAACTAACAACTCAGCAACATGAGATATATCTTAGTGGTTCTTTTGGGCTTGTTAGTGAACTTTAATCTTCATGCTCAAATCAATGCGTTTGAGTATTTTTTTGATGAAGACCCAGGGTATGGCAATGCAACTGCCATTACTTCATTTTCTGCCTCGAATGATTTGAATTTAACTCTGTCAATATCTACAACAGGGCTTTCAGTAGGGCTACATAGTCTATCTATTCGCTCAAAAACAAATACAGATTGGTCGCTTACTCATCAGCAATCTATTTTAGTATTTGGAATAGATGGCGGAGGTAGTATTGGACAAATAACCAAAGCAGAGTATTTTTTTGATACAGACCCAGGAATTGGATTGTGTACACAATTAGCCATTAGTCCGATAAATAATCAAGCTAATTTATCGGTGGCAATTCCTAATGATATGACATTAGGATTGCATACGCTTTATGTACGAAGTCAAGACGGAAGTGGACGATGGTCAATCAGTCAGAAACAATCTATTTTAGTATTTGGAGTAGATGGCGGGGGTAGTATTGGACAAATAACCAGAGCAGAGTATTTTTTTGATACAGACCCAGGAATTGGATTGGGTACACAATTAGCCATTAGCCCTATAAATAATCAAGCTAATTTATCTGTATTAATACCTAATGATATGACATTAGGATTGCATACGCTTTATATACGAAGTCAAGACGGAAGTGGACGATGGTCAATCAGCCAAAAACAATCTATTTTAGTATTTGGAGTAGATGGTGGAGGTAGTATTGGACAAATAACCGAAGCAGAGTATTTTTTTGATACAGACCCAGGAATTGGATTAGGTACACAATTAGCCATTAGCCCGATAAATAATCAAGCCAATCTGAATATATTGTTACCTAATACACTTGAAGAAGGACTACACACATTATATGTTAGAAGTCAGAACGGTACAGGGCAGTGGTCTATTAGTTCTTCAAAACAGCTACTTGTGTGGCAAAATGGCACGGCACAAAATAATACATTAAATATTGCAGAATATTTTATTGATTCTGACCCAGGCTATGGTAATGGTACAGCTATAAGTTTCCCAAATAATAGCAATGTATTGAGTTTTAACTTAAGTGGACTCTCGGCAGGTTTACATACATTATATACTCGAGTTAAACTAACCAACGGACAATGGTCACAAACGATGTCGAGATTAATTATAACCTATGATTTACCAAGTAACCCAATTGTTCAATTAGAGTACTTTATCGATATAGACCCAGGCAAAGGTTTAGCTAATCAAATACCTTTCACCCCCAATCCATCTAATAATATAACTATTGCTCTAAATTTACTCCCAAATAGTGTTAGTATAGGAGAACACATTATATATGTAAGGGCTAAAGATAGTTCAGGGTTATGGTCGGGTTTAAAATCTGCTGTTTTTAGATACGAATGCCCTAATGGAATTGTAATGTTTACATTACAATCAGGCAATTGGCATGACCCAAATACATGGGAATGCAAGCGTATTCCGACAAACTTGGATAAGGTTGTAATTAAGACAAACCATAAAGTTAATGTCTCGATAGGTCAAACAGCAACTGCTAAAGATATTGATGTAAAAACTGGCTCTGTTTTAGACATTCCCATAGGTGCTAAACTAAAAGTTAATTCAAACTAAAAACTTAAATTAACATCAATTTTATGATGCTAATTCATTTTGATAATTGACAATATTTTATGATGCCAATCTCCAAAATTTGATTTAAACGACTTATTCAATAACTTTGAAGCCATAATTCAAATCCTCAATTATGGCTATTATCTTACCTGTAAAAGGCGTTAGTCCCACAATGGGCGAAAACTGCTGGCTTGCTCCAAACGCTACTGTTGTTGGCGATGTTACGATGGGCAAAGACTGTACTATCTGGTTCAATGCCGTTGTTCGTGGCGATGTAAATTCTATTATCATGGGCGATAGGGTAAACATCCAAGACGGAGCGGTGATTCATTGTACTTACCAAAAAACAAAAACAGTTCTCGGCAACTACGTCAGTATCGCTCACAATGCTGTTGTACATGGTTGTACTATCGAAGATAAGGTTTTGGTCGGGATGGGAGCAATCATCATGGATGGGGCTGTAATCGGCTCTGAATCTATCATTGCCGCAGGTGCGATTGTTACACAGAATACGATAGTGCCACCCAGAACGATTTATGCTGGAAATCCAGCGAAATTCCTGAAAAATATCACTCCCGAACTCGAAGAAGTATTTATGCGAACAGCTAATAACTATGTGATGTATGCGGGTTGGTTCCAAGAGTAAAGTTCTTGCAATTAATCCATCCGTCTAAAAACATATCTTTTACTCACTTTGCCATCACGCTCGTAGATGGCAATTTCATTTTTATAGAAATTGGCTTCGCCCAGAATACTCCATTGTGTGTTATCTGCAAAAATTGCCAAAACTCTTTTGTCATCTGATTGCGATTTTGTACCTGTCGAATCTGTAAACGATACACTAAAATCAAGACTTGTTATTCGCCACTTTCCTTGATAAATGAGTTCATTATTTGAGTTTTTTACTTCAAATTGTCGATTTTTATCAAACCGAATCTGAGAACCTTGTAAGTTTTCGAGCGGAGTTCGTTTTTTTCGACTTTCAAATACATAAGCATCTGTGATGTGCCAAGCACCGAGCGGCAGGTCTTCGGTCGGAGTTGCTCGCTTGATAATTGAACACGACGAAAGTGATATGATTGTAAGAAAAATGAAGAGATTTTTCATGGATTTGTAGTTAGACTTGATAGCATTTATTTAATATCAACGAGATAACTTTGGAAATATTTGCTTCAACACTAACCCTAAATCTCAATTCATCACAAATTTTAAATATTTTGAAAATCGGAAGTTAAACAAAAGAAGTAATTTGTTCTCATTGGTTTATCTTTCTTAGAAAAAACTATACGTCTTTACACTTGCCGATTCTCCGACCAAAATCAACCTACGAATCAACTCGGCATAGCTAATACCCGAATGTTCGGCAAGAACGGGCAGATAACTATTGCGAGGGTCGAGGTTCGGCATGGCGTTTACATCTAAAATATAAACTTCGCCATCGTCCGAAACCCGCAAATCGGTCCGAGACATCCCTTTTAGCCCAATTAGATTGTGTAAATCGAGTACACTTTTGCAGATTTTCGTTTGTAATTCATCAGATAAATTAGGGTTGAATACTCTGATGGTTTTGCCAAACGAACTCCCCGCAACATAAATACTACGCTCGTCGTCGGGCTTGATTTCCATCGGTGGCAGTGCTTCGTAGCCATCGCCTGTTTTATTCGGAATGATTCCCACCGTAAATTCTCGCCCTTCGATGTAGGGCTGGAGGAGTAAATCGGGGTTTTCGGTCAATAATTGATACGGCACATGTGAGACCGAAAAAATCTCGATGTTTCGGTGGCAGCTACCAAAACGAGGTTTACAAAGATACGTACCCGCCGTATTGGGTACGATATCTTCGACATTCAGGATTTCGGGGGTGTTAATGCCAACCTCTTTGCAAAGCAATGGTAATTGGGCTTTATCCATTGCCAGCAGTTGCGATGCTAAGTCGCTTGCATTGTGCTGGATGTTATTGTGTTCGAGCCAGCGGATAACATCAACTTGTGAATAGTTATCGAATCCGTAACAAACATTAAAAATTATATCAAATCGTTTCAAAAAACTGGCAAAATGCTCATCGAAACCCATGAAATGCGTAACAAACGGGTAGTAATTGCTCGGAGTACTTTGTAGTAACTCGGCAATGGTCGATGCAAAAATGTTTTCTTGGTTAGGTGTAAGTACCGAGTCGCTGTATAGGTAAAGTACGCTCTTTTTCATCAGATTTGTTTTTGAGCAAATGTAGCGTGGTACTGTGAAGTTAGTTTGATGGATTTGTCAAGTTATTGTTAAAAAATAAAGCGATAGGCAGAGCCAATCGCTTTAAAAACATTAACCTAAACTAAATTTATGATGAAACAAAACTATACTGCTCTTTAAAAAGAAAACGGAATGGAGTCCATCCCGCTTTGATGCTCATACGTGACAAAAGTTTTGCTGACTAAGCAGCGAGTAATCTATCTTCGATTAAAAACTCTCTAAATACTTCATCGAAATCATCCGACTCAAACGCTTCTTCGTATTGCTCATTTTCGTAATCTTCATCCAAGCGTTCTTCGCTCAATCCGCAACTAAATCTATTGGTTGTGTATTTCCAGTGTGTTTTCTTAATGATTCTCATGGTTATTCGTTTTTAACGGCACAAAATTAGCCCAAAGATATTAACCTAAGATTGCTTGAATGTTAAAGAATCAAGAAGAAAGATAGATAAAAACAAGAGCGACTTAACAATTTCTTAACATAAAGATAACATATATTTTAAATTGATTGTATTCAGAATTGTCGATTATTGCAGTATCAATTAATAGAAAATTATCATGTCTGAAAAGAAAAAACAACTTACGGCGGTTATCGTCGAGGCGATTAGCTCTAAGGTAGAAGGTTTGGAAGAAAAAGGAGCTAAAAAACTAAAAAAATCAATCAAGAAAGCTGCCGAGAAAATTGCCGAGAAGTATATCAAGCAAGAAAAGAAAGCTGAGAAAAAAACTAAAAAAGAGGTAAAAAAAGCTGAGAAAATTGCTCTAAAACCCCAAAAATTGAAAACAAAAACAACTAAAGCCGATAATGTCGAATAAAAGTTTAAACGGAAGAGGAAAAGATTTTTTCATTTTAGTTCGCAAATAAAAAGCCATCCCGTTTGAGATGGCTTTTTTTATGATGGCTTTCAAAGATTCTTATTGCTGATACGCCACCGCAGTTTGGGTTTGTGTACCTAAACCATCGATACCAAGCTCCACGACATCGCCAGCTTTGAGGTAGGTCGGTGGCTTCAAGCCCAATCCAACACCCGCTGGGGTTCCGGTCGAAATCACATCACCGGGCAATAATGTCATAAATTGGCTCAAATAACTCACAATTTGCCTAACCGAAAAAATCATATCGCTCGTGTTGGAATCTTGTAGTATTGTGTCGTTGAGTTTCAGCCACAAACGCAAATCTTGTGGGTCGGCGATTTCATCGGCAGTTGCCATAAAAGGCCCCAATGGTGCAAATGTATCGGCACTTTTGCCTTTTACCCATTGTCCGCCACGCTCCAACTGAAACTCACGCTCGCTGTAATCATTATGTAAGCAGTAGCCCGCCACGTAGTCCATTGCTTCGGCTTCTTCTACATAGCTCGCTTTTTTACCAATCACCACGGCCAATTCGACCTCCCAATCGGTTTTTACCGAATTTTTCGGAATAATTACATTATCATTTGGCCCGCACAAAGCGGTTGTAGCTTTAAAGAAAACCACTGGTTCTTGCGGAATCGCCGCACCCGACTCGGCGGCGTGTTTGGCGTAGTTGAGACCAATACAAACAATCTTCGACGGGCGTGCTACACACGACGCCAAACGTACGTCGTCGGCTACTGTTGGGCAGCTATCGGCGTTTGTTTTTAGCCATTCGGCCAAGCGACTGATACCGTCGGTTCCGAAGAATTGTTCGTTAAAATCTTCTCCGAATGCCAATACATCAATTTTTTTACCATCGGGCAATATCACACCCGGATTTTCTTTGGTTGGATTACCGAAGCGAAATAGTTTCATTACTTAAAATTTATTGAATAGCGAAAATCTTTGATTAACGTTTTGTTTTGGCTTTTTCGATAACCAATTGCCCAACCTTACTACCAGCGATTAAGCCTTCATCACAAGCCGAACGGAAGTGGATTCCGCCATAAACACGGCTTATTGATGCTTGTAATGCGGCTTCTCTAAATGATTTGAACTGCCCAACTCCGTGTCCAAAACGATGCTCAGTAGAGTCGGTAAATGCTACGTTATCGCCAAAAAGGTGAGTCAGAACCTCGGCCGATGCCCCCGAAATCGTGCTGTGTCCGCTTGTATATTCTGGGAATGGCGGGGTCTGCAAATACGGAGTCCATTTAGAGTCAACGTTGGCGTTGATTACGGTCTCTGGTCTGATTTTGTGGCTACGGTACTTCTCGTCCCAGCACGAGATAAAAGCATCTCTCAAAGCAAACGAAACCAACATATAAGCCTCAAGCGTTTGGGCAAAAGTAGCCTTTTTATCTTTACAAATGGTTTGAGTAATAGCAAGCCAGTGGCCACCTGGAGTCATTTTTTTATTGGCAAACATTACGTGTCCGACCACATTCATCACAAAGGCGTTGTCATCCCAAAACCAAGCGATTCGTTGTTCTTCTTCGCTCAAGTTTTTACCAATATTATAAACTTCCATGTGTTCTTTCATGAACGGACTCGTTTTGTTGAGGTC
>JAQGFW010028496.1:0-28864 GCA_030463445.1 Euplotes aediculatus
GCCCATGCCAGGAAGATTGAGAAACTGGCCATGGAAAGTTGGAAAAAACTGGGACTCGCACCGAGTCATGCTTACCTGCTGATGCTGGTACTGGAAGATCCGGGTGTACAACCCGGATATGCTGCAGAAGAACTGCAATTGAGTCCCAGTACCGTTACCCGCCTGCTGGAAAAGCTCGAAGAAAAGAAACTTGTAGTGCGTACCACAGAAGGGAAACTCACCAATATCTATCCGACCCCGAAAGCTAAAGAACTCTACCCGCAGATGAAATCCTGTACCCTTGAATTCCAGGAAAAATACCAGTCGCTCATCAATGATGAAGATGCCAGCCGGCTTGTAAAATCCATCAACCGCATCAACGACCAACTACCCTGATTTTTTTTATTTATTCAATTGTATATACAACTATTAAACCATGAAGTACATTTTAACCGGAGGCGCCGGACATATTACCAAACCTCTCGCGCTAACATTATTGAAAGCAGGACACCAGGTTACTGTTATTGGCAGATCAGCCGACAACCTGAAAGAACTCGAAGCTGCCGGTGTTAAACCCGCCATTGGATCGGTAGAAGACAGCCAGTTTCTAACTCATACATTTACCGGTGCGGATGCTGTATACCTGATGATTCCGCCTATCTGGAATCCATCGGACTGGAAAGAAGCTATTGGGCAGGTTGGAAATAACTACGCTACCGCCCTGCAACAGGCAGGTGTAAAAAAAGCCGTCCTCCTAAGCAGTGTTGGCGCACATATGCCGGATGGATGTGGCCCTGTAAGCGGATTGCACAAAGCAGAGCAGGCTTTAAAAACAGTACCGGGACTGGATATCTTATCCGTGCGCCCCGGATATTTCTACTATAATTTCTTCGGCAATATTGGTATGATCAAAAATGCCGGTATTATCGGCAGCAATTTTGGTGGCAATGACAATAAAATCATCCTGTCTTCTACCGATGATATTGCAGCAGCAGCAGCCGACGCATTGCAGGATCTCAGCTTTTCCTCTTTTAGCGTTCGTTACCTGGTAAGCGACGAACTCAGCACCAGTGAACTTGCGCAAAAGATTGGCCATGCAATCGGCCAGCCTGCCTTACCATGGGTAGTGTTTACTGACGAACAGGCTGAACAGGGATTACTGGGCGCAGGATTGCCGGCTGAAAATAGCCGTAATTATGTAGAGATGGGCACCGCCATTCGCAGCGGGCAAATGTTTGAAGATTTCCAAAAAGCTACCGACATAAAAAAAGGCAGCACTAGTTTTGATAGTTTTCTGCCTCAGTTTAAAGCAGCGTTTGAAGCCGCTTAATAAAGTACCGGGACTGCCAGCTGGGCGGTCCCGGTATTATTTTTATTTCTCTCTCAATTGAACTGAAATCCGTCGATCTACTCTCCGCTCTTCATCACTGGCAGTTTCAGCAATTTTAGCCAATTCTTCCCCATATCCTTCTGCACCCACCAACTGGGCTGCATTCGCTCCTTCTTTTTTAATTTCTGCCATCACTGCATCAGCCCTGTCCTGGGATAATTTTTTATTATCCGCATCATTGCCAACCTTATCGGTATATCCTCCGATTTTAATTTTGGCAGCCGGATAAGCTTTAAGTATTGCAACGATATTCCGTACCTGCGCTATACTTTCTGATGTAAGCCTTGCGCTTCCGGTTTCAAAATTCAGGTTATCAAAATCGAACCACTGGTCCTTGCCTGCTACACAGGCCGCATCATTCAAACAGGCCACCAGCCTATCTTCAATACCACCTTTGTAGGCATCGATTTCAGTACCATCGGCGAGTTTCACCTTAAGTGATTCACGTGCCGGTGGTGTGATGGGTGCTGCTGGTGCAGGTTCAACCGGTGCAGGTGTTTCCATCACCACTTCTTCCTTATGTTCTCCTCCTCCACAGCCTTTAAACAGGTACAATAACAAAGCAACTGCTGCCAGTCCCAGTAACAAAGGCATCAGCCAGGAACCTGATTTTTTAGGTTCTTCCACATGCGTATGCGCAGGCCTTGGTGTACTGCTACTGAATCCCAGGATATTTCCAAGATTCAACCCGGATGGCAGCGCATTTATAAAACTGGATTTCTGATTACTGAGCAGGGATCCCAATCCGGAAGCAGAGAGTCCGTTTTCAGTAGCATGTTTTCCAAGGAAGCCCAATACCATTGGAGCGATGGAACCAAGCAACGATGCAGCCGAGGAGCCTTTAATCCCGGCAAATGAGGCAATTGCATTGGCAATGCTGCCTACTTTGTCGCCGAAAATACTGCTGAGGATGCCCGGTGAACTATCCGGAATACCACCTCCACCTGCATTGAATGCATTTCCGAGATTGCCTAAGATACCACTGTTCATGGCCTGCTTGGCCAAATCAAAAATCATGTTTCCGCCTCCGGCTTCCGCCTTCTGGGTGATGCCTAATAAACTGGCTGGGAGGAGACCAGAAACTGCCTTACCAATGGAAGATTCTGACTCTTGTAAATAACCGGCGGCCTGGCCGATCAGATCAGGTGTAATGAAGGATTTTGCTGCATCCAGGATGTTAAATGCCATAACGATTGTTTAAAATGTTTGGAAATAAACGGGGCGGATGCCAGCTAATCAGCAGCTTGGGCAGGAATCTGAAATTAAACTTTTATTACATACCAAAAAGAAGATCATAGAAATTTATTCAGCTGGAGAACAAGATCGGGATGCGGGCAATTCTGTAGCCATTGTGTGCGCTCACTGAATTTGGCCACTCCGGGAAAATCGCCTTCATACAAGCCAATATCCTGAATCAACTGGAAATGAAGGTGAGGTGGCCATTGTCCGTTTTCAACCGGCTCACCAAAGTGCGCAAATTCCTGTCCGCGGTTGATGTATTGTCCGGGTGCCAGGCAATCTATATCCCGCTTTGATACATGCCCATACAGGGAATAAAAAGGAATTCCCTCCAACTGGTGCAACAAAATAATCGTAGCACCATAATCCCCCAGGCGATCATTCCATCCCAAACTGTGCACCATGCCTCCTATAAAGGCATACACAGGCGTACCTGCCGGTCCCCAGATATCGGTTCCCAGGTGCAGGCGACGCGGTTCATCTCCTTCATTAAAAAGAGCACTACGGCTATACATAAAACGCAGTTCATCATATCCGCCGATAAGGTAGCGGGCTGCTTTTGTTTCGCGAAGGGTTTCCATAAAAGCCACAAATCGCTCCAGGTCATCGGCAATACCAGCTGGTAAGTCGCCGTTTTGGGTGAGGTTCAATGCCGACAATATATCAGAACCGGGAGTAAACGAAACGACCGGATGAAAACTGCCTTGGTTACGGGTAAGGCTGGCAATCAGGGGATTTATCATCCAACAAAGATAACGCAACGGTTTGCTGTGGAGATCTCATGGCCTGCCAAAACAGAATGGTTATTTTTAGTTACCAACGATTGCTTATGCAGCTTCAAAAACCCTCCCTGAGTTTCTGGCAGATCATCAATATGAATGTAGGCTTCTTCGGCATTCAGTACAGTTTTGGTTTACAACAAACCGCCATCAATCCATTGTATAGTTTCCTGGATGCGAGTCCGGAAGAGTTACCCATCCTTAACCTCGCAGGACCGATGACCGGCTTACTGATTCAACCGGTTATTGGCGCAATGAGTGACCGCACCTGGCATCCCCGCTGGGGACGAAGAAAACCCTACTTTTTAATTGGTGCCATCTTTTGCAGTCTCTGCCTTTTTGCCTTCCCCTTTAGCCGGGCCTTGTGGATGGCCGCCGGCTTGCTCTGGATCCTGGATGCCGCCAACAATACCGCGATGGAACCCTACCGGGCATTTATCGCCGATAAATTGCCGGCCCGCCAGCAACCAACCGGATTTCTGACACAAAGTTTTTTCACCGGACTTGGTATCACCCTGGCGAATTTATCACTGGGTTTTTTTAAAGACATTATTACCGGTACCTCTTCATCCGGAATTCCTTACTGGGTATATGGCTCCTTTTTTGTTGGTGGCGTATGTTCTATTCTATCGGTACTCTGGTCGGTGCTGACAACACCTGAAATTCCACCGAGCCCGGAAGAACTGGCAGAACTCAAAGCAAGACCGAAAGGATTTCTCGAACCCTTCCGTGAAATTATTGGAGCCATTCGGGATATGCCACCCATCATGTGGAAACTGGCCCTTGTTTATTTGTTTCAATGGTATGCGATGTTCTGTTACTGGCAATATGTATCCCTCAGTATTGCAGCATCCGTGTTTAAAACAGACAGCAATGGTGCCGCTTATGAAGATGCAGTAGTGTTAACCGGACAGGTAAATGGATTTTACAATATCGTCACTTTTTTATCTGCGTTCGGACTGGTGGTATTCGCCCGCAAATGGGGCGCCAAATGGGTGCATGTGATTTGTCTGTTACTTGCCAGCCTGGGACTCTTTATTTTCCCCTTCATTGAACAACCCTTCCTGCTTTTCCTCCCTATGATTGGATTTGGTATCGCCTGGGCCAGCATGATGGGCATACCCTATGTAATGGTGGTGGGAAGTATTCCGAAAGAAAAATACGGCGTTTATATGGGCATCATCAATATGATGATTGTCATCCCCATGATCCTGCAGACCCTTAGCTTTGGATGGATCTACAAACACTGGCTCAACAGCAATCCGGGATCTGCTATCTTTTTTGCTGCCGCCCTGTTGTTTCTGGCCGCGATGGCAACTCTACGAATCAAACCGGCACCAATAACCGAAACACCTCTTATCACACCAAGCACACACTAATCATGATCAATGTAGCAGCTTACCAGCATTCCATCGGGATCCTTAAAAAGGCTTCCACTTCTCATGGTTTTGTGGCCAGCCTGGAAGAGCACGATAATTATAAACGGATCTGGACCCGCGATGGCAGCATTAACAGTATGGCTGCGCTGCTGAGCGGAGAACCCGATCTGATTGAAACAGTAAAATCCACCCTGCATACCATTTTTACGCACCAGCACCCAAGTGGTTTTATGCCTTCCAATGTTAGTATTGGCGGCGGCGTAAGTTATGGCGGTACTGTTGGCAGAGCGGATAATCCAAGCTGGGCAGTAATCACATTATGCCAGTATGCCCTTATGCAAAATGAGCTGTCATTTGCAAAGCAGTACCTGCCACAGGTAATCAACTGTTTTTCGGTTATGGATGCCTGGGAGTACAATGGCAAACACCTGTTATATGTACCACAGAGTGGAGATTGGGCGGACGAGTATATTCAGCATGGATATGTATTGTTTAATCAGTTGTTGCGAATCTGGGCATTACAACTTGCTGCCAGGGTTTTTGAAGAGGAAGAATGGGCAGCCAAAGCTGCAAGGATCAGGGAAGTGGTAGAGATCAATTACTGGAATCGCCAGGGTGCAGGCCCCTTATATGCCGCCAACCTGAAACATCAGCTCCGGGAAGCACCACAGGGATACTGGCTGATGGGATTTAATCCCGCGCGCGTATATCCGCAGTTTGATCTGCAGGCCAATGCGCTGGCAATCCTACTGGGACTAGGAACTGCTGATGAAAACCGGGAAGCTTTTCAATACATACAGGGTTTACAGCTACGTAAAAAATCATTGCTTCCTTCTTTTTATCCAAGCATACTGCAGGATGACGCAGACATGCGCGAGCTGGAAAATAATTATGCCTATGGATTTCGTAACCGGCCGCATGAGTTTCACAATGGCGGATTATGGCCTGTATGGAATGGATTACTGGTGGCTGCTGCTGTGCTGATGAATGATCCTGAATTTGCAGCATCCATCACGCATGAAATTGAACTCGCCAATGAAAAAAACCAACACCAGTACAATGAGTGTCTGCAGGGAGAAAGCCAGGAACCCATTGGAGTTCCGTATTGCACCTGGAGTGCAGGTGGTCATGTAATCGCCATTGCCTATCTGGAAGGAAAAAGACTGTTCACCTAATACGCTGTTATGAAAACAAAAAAAGTATTGGCCATTGGGGAAGCACTGATCGATGCAGTGAGTACAACATTTGTTGAAGAGCTTTCCTCCGCAAAACAACTGGACCTGAAACCGGGTGGAAGTCCGGCTAATTTCTGCCGTTTTCTGCACCAGCTGGGAACTGCATCCAGCTTGCTGGCGGTAGTGGGAGCTGACGGACTGGGTCAGATCATTCTGCGTGACCTGCAGGAAAAACAGATAGACACCAGTCTAATCAAAATCAGCAAACAGCATGCTACCAGCATGGTGGTAGTAGGCAAAAGCACCGGAACTCCGGATTTTATTCCTTACCGCGATGCAGATGTACAAATCAGTGCGATCGATCCCTTTATTTACAAGGAGATGGACCTATTGCATACAACCGCATTCGCATTAAGCCGGGAACCCGCACAAACCAATATTTTAACGACCCTGCACCTAGCGCATCTGAATGGGAAACAGATAAGTATCGACTGGAATTATTCACCGAAAATATGGGGACCGGAAAATTTCGGGGCTTCTGTATTTTCTGCCCTGCTATCATTTCGGCCCTTATTAAAATGCAGCATGGACGATATTGAACGATTCACGAACCAGCCACAACAGATTGAAACGGCAAAAGCCTTTTTACAAGATATGCCGGCAACAGTCACCTGCTTAACCTGCGGCAGTGAAGGGGTATGGTTTAAAACGCCTGAAACTGACTGGCAACACCGGGCTGCTGTGCCTGTAACGGTCAAAGACAGCACCGGAGCAGGAGATTCTTTCTGGGCAGGCTTTGTACATGCATGGTTAACCGAAAAACCATTGGAGGAATGTATTCAGTTGGCGTTGGATACGGCTGCACGCCGATTAAAAGGAGAGCTGGACTAGAGAGGCTGTTTTAGCCAGGCACTCAGCGCAAGGTATACTCCGTTTGTCCAGCCGAAACCATCCTGCGCCGCATATTCCCCGCCCCCGGCGGATTTGGTGAGATCCACCACATTGTATTTTTCCATCAGCTTTCCGGTTTCCTTATACACTTTTTCATTGAGGCCGGTCCAGCGCTGGGCAATTTCTTTTGCCAGTCCGATCTGACCACTGCGGGCCAATCCCCGTACGGCCATCCATTGCAAAGGAGCCCAACCGTTAGGAGCATCCCATTGTTCGCCGGTTGTTTGGGTGGAAGTAAGTAATCCGCCCGGTTGTAAGAGTTGCTCCTGAACCACCGTTGCAGCCTGCCTGGCAACCACACTCAGATAGCCCTGTTTATGCGAAAAGAATACAAAGGGAAAGAGCCCTGCTGCAGTGATTTGTTTGGTAAGTGCCTGCTTCTTGAAATTATAATCGGTATAAAATTTAAGCTCGCGGCTCCAGCAATATTTTTCAATGGCCTGCTGGCGTGTTTCAGCAGCTGTTTCAAACACCATGGTGAGAGAATCATTACTGGCAATTTTATACGCCCTTGCCAGCACCTTTTCAAAGCCAACCAGTAAACTGTTCAGATCAACCGGAATAATATTGGTGGTTTCAATGGTGGATAATGTTTTTCCATCGGCCAGCCATCTGCTGCTAAAATCCCATCCACTGGCAGCCCCTGCCCGCAAATGCGCATATACATTGGCTTTAGGTCGGGTGGAGCGATTAGCGGTTTCTATATCTTCACGGTAACTTTCCGGGCGTGGTGTAACTGCATCATCCCAATACCGGTTCAGCATGGAACCATCCGGCAGGTGCACTACCCGTTTAAAGGCCTGTCCTTTTTTTAGCGATGCTATTCCTTCCATCCAATACTGATATTCTTTTTCCAGGGCAGGCAGGTACTGGGTGAGCACCTGATCGCCTTTTACAGTTGCCAGCAATTCCACCATCATAAAAAAGAAAGGTGGTTGTGAGCGACTCAGATAATAACTGCGGTTGCCATTGGGGATATGCCCATAGGTGTTGATCAGGAAAGCAAAATTATCCAGCATATTTTCCATGATTTCAAACTCACGGCTTTCTTTCAAACCCAGCATGGTGAAATAGGAATCCCAATAATAGATTTCCCGGAATCTGCCTCCGGGAACTATGTAGGGATTAGGGAGCGGCAGCAAACTGGAACCGGCAACTGTCGAATCTGGTTGCCTGCGGAGAACTTTCCAGAGATCCTGAATATGCGCAGTGATGTTATGATTTGGATTGGAGCGATAGGTGCCGGCTGCTGAATCCGGCAGCTCAAAATAGTTGCGTACAAATTGCGTCAATGAAAATTTGGTAGCCGGATTTTTTTTGGCTTCCCGATAGGCGTTCAAAATCTCATCCGGACTCATTTTCGGAACCGCATCCACAAAAGTTTTTCCATCCGGAAAAATCCGGGATAGCTGTACTTCCGTAAACAGTTCACCATAGAGCAGATCAGGTGATTTAGGCAGACTGTCCTGGGCCTTTGAGCCCAAAGAAAGTACCAGTGCTGTTATCATACCTGCTATCGATCGTACCTGCATAAGCGATTTTTTTCTCTTATTGTACCGTATAGGTTTTTCTCTCTGGTCCCACTCCGGTAATGGTCAGTTTTTTCCAGTTCGGTGGCAGCACGGATTTGATCTGTACAATACCTTTCGGCGTAATCTCAAGTCCGCCAAAACCCATCAGGACACTCTGTACCACACCACCGGCACCGGTAGCAAAATAGGGATTGGTACCACCCTTTGTTTCAGCAATCACCCGGAAAGGCGGATTCAGATTAGGCAGATAAGAATCCCTGAACCAATGGGCCGCTTTTTCTTTGTCGCCCAACCTGGCATAGAGCGTTGTAAACACTGCCTGTGTCATGGCCGGCGTGCCTTCATCAGGCACGCGGGTTTCATAGTATTCCAGGTCTTTCCGGATCTGCTTTGGATCCGTGATTTCTTTGAGCGGATAAGAAAGTAAATTCACATCCGCCTGCTTGATGCCTTCCCCTTTATAGGTAGCATGTTCCCGGGTAACACCATCAGGCATTTTTAAGATCGGAATATTATCTGCCACCTGGGTCCAGTCTGCATTCGGCTGAAGACCCAATAACCTTGCCGCTTCTGTGGCGAAGCGCAGATTGGCTTTTGCAGCGGCATTGGTAAACGCATTGTTATCTACATTCTCAGCCCATTCATCGGCAGCTACCACATTTTTGATATCATAACGGCCTGGACCATTTCGCTCCACCCTGCTGGCCCAGAAATCAGCAGTTTCCGAAAGGATCGGATAGCCCCGCTCCCGCAACCAAGTTTTATCCTGGGTTACGCAATAATAATTCCAGGCAGCGCTGGCCACAAAGGCAGTGATATGATGTTCAAAAGGACCGCTTAAGGCCCATACAGGTGTTTCCTCTACTCCGGAATCCGCACTCTCCCAGGGGAACATAGCGCCTTTAAAGCCTTTTGAAAAAGCATTGCGACGGGCGGCAGGCAGGCGCTGGTACCGGTATTCCACCAGGCTCTTCGCGATGGCAGGCTGTAATACCAACAAACCCGGATACATCCAGAGTTCCGTATCCCAGAATACATGGCCATTGTAGCCTAATCCGGATAAGCCCATCGGTGAAGGAGAATAGGCAGTGCCTTCGCGGGTGAACGAATAGAGATGATACAACATGCTATGGATATCCTGCTGCGCCTGCGGATCACCGTCGATAATGATATCCGACTTCCAAAGCTCCTTCCAGGCCTGTTCATGAAATTGCAGGAGGCGATCGCGACCTTCCAGCCTGGCGTAGACAGTCAGGCGCTCCGCTTCATTGAGCGGATCATCGTGATGCGCGGAAGTAATGGAGGATCCGGCAATCGCAAAGCGATAGGGTTGATTGGCGGTGAGCTCCTTGCTGAATTTCATGAGGTGGCGATTATTGTCCCACATTTCATGAATAACTCGGGGCTCATGACCGTGTTCTTCTTCGAAAAGAAAAGTATTGGACGCACAGAGTTGTAGTTTGCCGGTGGGACTCTTCGCGGTGGAGCTCAGCAGGCTCAATACCACATGCGGACGATCAATTTCATTGTAATAATTCTGCACATCGCGAAGTGCATCCGGTGCTTCCATCACACTGGCAGCACGGATGCTGATATTTTTCTTAGGCAGGATGGTAATATCCATCAAAACGGTGTAAGGTAGGTGACGCAGCGCGTAATAGGAATAGTTTACACTGGCTTTATCGGCATAGTCAAAGCTGACCGTAAAAGCCGCTTTCTGCATATCCAGTGTTTGGGTAAAATTGGAAACCTGGCGGTTATCCATGAGTTTCCCGTCAATTTCAAGAGAACTGTTGAGCAGGTTGAAGCTGCGCAAAAAATTACTCACCCTGCCTCTGCCGTATTGGTCCCAGGCACCGGCCAGCACTACTTCCTGCACGCTGAAAGGTGAAGGAGCGGAAACAATGCCAATCATACCATTGGCAACTGTGATGCCATAGTAATTTTCGCGGGAAGGATTGACTGCAGTCAGTTTCCAGGGATCAACAGACTGGGCAAGGGATGCCAGATTGATCATGCTTGTCAATAAAGCGAATAAACAGTTGATAAATAGTTTCTTCATATATGCCATGATTTTGAAACCTGCTTATTAAATTTACCAACACTATCGCAAGTAACAACCAATTATGTTCAGAGGCCGGAAGTTTATCATTATTTTATTGTTGGGAATCACCGGCCTGGTTTTGCTGACCTCTGTTTCTGTACCTATTCAATTCAGTAGTACAGCAAAAGTCCCTTACTCCCTGGATCGAACCATGGATCAGTTTCGCACAACCTCGCAGTTAGCCAAATGGTTTCATCCCTTTCTAAATGCAGATGCATCCACGGTGGGACAGCTTACCGGATCTTCTATCGGTTTATATACCGATAAAGACCAGGTTGAACTCATTAAAGCCGTACCTGGTACTGTTGAACTATTAGTAGAAACTGAAGAAATGAAAAATTATTACACTTTTCATATTTCAGCAGATCCTTCAAATAGAAAACATTGTATTGTAGATCTTTCGTTTTACCGCACCATCTGGAAACGGTGGTTTGATCCGCACCCAACAGATGAACTGGTGGTAAAAAGTCTGAAAGAACTGGAGGCATTCACCAACAATACTGAACGATTTTATGGAGTTGCCATTAAGAAAGAATTGATCACTGATAGTTGTTACCTCTTCATGACAGCCCAGGTAACAGATAGTTCCAAAGCGGGAGTGAGTAAACAACTATTTGACAGCCTGGTGCACTATATCACAACCCAGGAACAGGACTGGAAAGGTCGCCGGATTTTTTATGAACAACCCGGAGATAGTGCGCAACTGGCTATCTTCACCGGCACCGTAGTTCCCTGTTCGATGCTTACCAGTGCTGCATTGGGAATCGGTCAAAAAAAATTACCTGCAGGTAAACATCAGTTAACAGCAGTGTACCAGGGATCTTATAAAAATATCAGTCAGGTGTATAAAGCACTGGATCAATACCGCAAAGATTATTCCCTGGTAGGAATGATGTTACCGTTTGAAGATTTTCTATCTCCCGGTTATGGGTTTGGGCCGGATGATTTTGTGAAAATAAAAGTATGTCTGCCTGTTCTCTAAAGCTTGCACATGAAAAAAACTACTGTATTTCTTTTACTGGCACTGCTGCTTACTGTTGTTGTGGTGCTGCTGTTTACACTTTCAAAAAAGCAGACTTACGAAGTGCGTATCGGGTTATCTTTTAACCGAACCCTTGAACAATTACAGGACAGCAGCAAGCGGGCTGCCTGGTTCAGGCAAGCCGCGAGCCAGGACCAACCAATTTCTATTACATCCGTTAGCAAAAATCCACTGATCACCAGTTTGTTATTTTCAACAGGTAAGAAGCAACAACTTTTTAACTGGATGGCGAGTCCTGAACCCGGCAATGAATATTTCACTTTACTGCGACTACAATACAAATCCAGCTGGTGGGATTATCTGAGAGGGGGCAATACTTTGGAAAAACTGGCCATTGAGAATACAGACCGGCTGGAAGCCTACACCAAAGACATCAAAGCCTTCTATGGATATGAAATCCGCACTACCACTGTGCAGGATAGTACCCTGCTCTATGGCAGCCAGTTCACTACAACTGCCAGACGTCCGGAAAAGACGGTGCGATTATTTGAAGCGCTATTGCAGTATGCTGAACAATATAAGCTGGATTTCAATGGCACCAGCATCTGCAATTTTGAAAAATACGCGGGCGACTCTTTGCTAATCAAGGCAAGTATCGGCATCCGAAATCCGGGAGCAATTCCTGCAACATCGCCCTATGAGTTAAAACGTATGCCCTATGGGAAAAATTTACTGGAACTCGATTATGCTGGTCCATTCGGCGGCATTCCAAAAGGATACAGCACATTGGAGCAATTCCGGGATGATCACAATTTTAAAAGCATGGCTATTCCTTACCAGGAGTATCCGGATCCCAAGCAGGCCTATACAGACAGCCAGCAGGTTACGCTTCGGTTATACTATCCCGTATTTTAACCAACCTATTGAATGATCCGCAGACGGTTGTTGTTTTCCGCCAGTATAAACGCCTGTTTTCCGTTGATACGGATTGGTTGTATCTGCCTGATTTCTCCTCGCAACAACTTAGGCTGATTAAATGCTGCCTGCCATTTGTTGCCTGCACCTGATTGCAGCAATAACAATTGTCCGGCATCCTGCCTGCCCAATTCAATAGTGGGTCCGTAAAAATTTCCTCCAGCCAGCAACAAGGGAGTTGTATTTGCAACAGTTTCCGCTACACTAAATGAATGGATGGGAAACAGTTGTGAAGGGTCTGGCAATTGCTGCAATTCAAACCGTCCCTTTCCTTTATTGATATATACGGCATTGGCGAAATAATCCGCCTTATAAACACGAGCAGTAGCCAATGCTTCTTTACCGATTAATTCTTCCAGGCTGGCATTGGCAAAATTTTCTGCCAGTATATATTTCTTTTTCAGATAAGGCAACTGTTTTTCCAATTCCATTTTACTAGGCAATAGCATTTCCTTTTCACCCAGGTAATAGGTAATAAGCTGTTCTGTTTTTCCATTTTTATCGAAATCCGCATAATACATGCGTGCCGGCTTTTCAGGTGTGGCTTTAAGGCGACTGTTTAGTCCCTGGTTGCCAGCCAATACATCCGGTAAGCCATCGGCATTTATGTCTGTTACCAAAACTGTATTCCACCAGCCGGATTCTTTTCCAATACTTTGCTTGTCCAGCTTAGTGCCCATGTTAAGCCAGGCGGTAACAGTTCCCCATTCGGATGCAATAACCAGGTCTTCCTTTTTATCGCCATTGATATCCACCCATTGAGCAGCAGTCACAAATCCTGCGGTAGCCAGCTCCGGCGCCCATTGACGGGTTTGGTCTTCAAAGCCATTGCGCTGGTTATTGATAAGCAGGTAGGATTGGGGGATATTTCCATAATCTGCAGGAATTGCACGTCCACCAATAAATAAATCCGGGTAACCATCGCCGTTAATATCGGATGCTACAACTGTTGAAGCGGTAAGTGTGATCGAATCGAAAGCAGCGGCTTGCTTTTCAAAACCACCGGATTTATTATTCAGGTAGAGCCGCGGTTGATTCATCAGGCTGGTTCTGCTGAATTCATTACCACCACTGGCTACTACCAGATCAGGGAAACCATCACGATTAATATCGGTGAAACAGGCAGCTACATCTTCATAGGCACTGTCCAGTTGCAACGCAGGAATCTTCGCCTTTTTAAATGATCCGCCGGATTCCTGCAGGAAGATTGAAGCCGTCTGGTTGCGTGCACCTCCAATAAAAACATCTTCCAGTTGATCTCCATTAACATCCTGCACTGCAAGTGCCGGACCTTCCGTCGTGAATGTATGAGGCAGCAGGGGATCGCGGTTGAATTCGATGTAGGGGTTTTCCCTGTGTTGAAAATCAATACCTGTAGTAGCGGTTATTTCTTCAAAACCCCTGAAAGAGAATTTACTGGAAGGCCGCAATAAGGAGGTATCCAGCTTTGCCAGTTCTTTTTTCCATTTAAATCGTAACCGAGAGGAATCAGCAGGTAATTCAATGCGTTGATAACGCAGGTCTGGCCAGATCAGCCAGGCAGAGTCCGGTTGCCGGTTGCCAACACTCACCTGCAGGGGTATTTCCATGGAAGATTGAAAACCATGCACGGGATGTTTATCAAAACGCAGGATCTCTTTCCCGCAGAATACCCGAATCTGTGCACCCAATGCATTTCTGTTACCAGTATCACCAAGAAGTGTAACCGAAAAAGATGACTGCTTTTCTTTTCTGACGTGTTTATTTCTGTAAACAAGAGGTGCATCGTTCACATTGTTGACCACGATATCAAGATCACCATCATTATCAAGATCCGCATAAACAGCTCCGTTAGAGAAGGTGAGCGGATTGGATGTTACAGAATCGGTATAATCAAGGAATTCAAAGTTTCCATTATTTCTGTAGAGCTTATTCTTCAGTTTTATTTGTGGAAATTGTTCAATTACAGCCTGATCGTTTTCTTTCAGGTTACCACTTTCGATCTTCTGCTGCATGACATCGTTGGAAATAAAATTCACATAATCGATATCATTGAGCCGCTTTGGAATTCCATTGGAAATAAACAGGTCTTTTTGTCCGTCGTTGTCAAAGTCGAGCCAAAGAGGGGCCCAGGACCAGTCGGAAGCAAAAACGCCTGCTTTTAACCCCACTTCGCTAAAACTATTGGTTCCGTTGTTTAACTGCAGGTTGTTTCTGGTGTACTGGTGCTGGTAACCATAGCGGATTTTCATCAATGAAATATTGTATTCATCTTCTCCCAGGGAACGCTTCAGTATATACGGATCCTCGGGTAACATATCTACCGAAATTATTTCCGGAAAAAGATCGTTGTTGATATCAGCGATATCCACCCCCATGGAAAATTGCGAACTATGCTGCAATTGCTCTCCTGCTTTGTCAAGGAAAGTGCCGTTGCCCTGGTTGATATAGAGATAATCATTTTCATGAAAATCATTGCCGATATAAATATCCGGATACCCATCCAGGTTGATGTCAGCAACAGCAATACCTAAACCATATCCGATCACTGAACTATGCACACCGGATTCGCGGGTAATATCTGTAAACCGGTTGCCATCATTCCTGTAGAACCGATCACCTGAGAGAGGATGATAGGTGCCCAGGAAATTGGCTCTTGCACCAAAAGTGCCGTTGTGATGCAGGGAATGATTCATCAGAAACATATCCAGATCACCATCCAGGTCATAATCCAGGAAAGCGGCCATAGTACTCAGTCCTTTAAAATCCAGGCCGTATTCAGCAGCTTTTTCAACATAAGAGGGAACACCATTATTGATACCTGTACAAACCAGTAATTGGTTGCCAGCATTGAGTCCCTTAAAAGAAGCGACCCGGCAGATATACAAATCCAGCAGTCCATCGTTGTTAATATCAATAACAGAAACACCGGTTGACCAGCCGCCGTCATCAGGTATAGCCGCTGCTTCGGTAATATCTTTGAATTGCAGCTCTCCTTTGTTCAGATAGAGCCTGTTTCGCTCCTGGTTGCCGGCAAAAAAAAGATCAATTTTACCATCGTTGTTGAAATCACCCGCGCCGACACCTGCACCATTATAGAAATACATGTACGAGAAAATATTCAGCGAGTCGGTTGGCTTCAGCTCGTTCCGGAATTGCAAACCCGTTGTACTGGCATCCAGTACTTCAAAGGTTGCCGCAGATTTCTTTGAGGTACAGGCTGCCCAAAACAAAACTGCTGACAGCAACCCAAGCCCCGCTATCCAATACTTATTTTTCATGGAACGGATATTCAAATAGTTTGGGTTGATCATTATTGGGTATCAGTAAAATCGAAGGCTTTCTTTTTGTACGTATTGACAATAGTCCCTTTGTTACACCCCGATATGAAAAACCTGTCGATATGCCACTCCGGTATTCCCAGCTTCGGTTGCCTTTATTGAGTAGCACATGCCCAAAAGAGGCATCCAATCTTCCAAATTGAGGAAGAAGGGCCGTGCGGTTGCCACCCAGTAACAAATCCGTTTGTCCATCACCGTTAATATCCTCTGCAAGTATGGCATTAACCGAAGACCATTGAATCTGAGCCGGCAATTCAGTTACTAAAAAGTTGTCATTCCCCTTGTTCCAGGCGATGACAGAACTGGAATAGTTAAAGGTTCTCTGTTCGGATTTGCTTAATAATTTGCTATCAAACAATTCCTGTATGCTGCGATTGGCATATTGCTCGTGCCGCAGGTTTTGCTTTTTTAAAGCAGGCACCTGATCAGTCAGCTCCTTTTTGGTGAATACAGGAAGGTCCTTGCCATTGATGGAACGGGTGAGTATTTTCTCCACCTGTCCATTTTCATTGAAATCCTGAATCCATAGCCTCACCGGATTGGCTGAATCCGGCTGCAGATAAAAGTTCTGACCGATATTACCCAGCACCAGTTCATCACGTCCATCCTTATCTGCGTCAAAAGCCAGCACCGATTGCCACCAGCCAAATCGTCCTTTAATGGAACTGGCAACTTCCCCGAACTTCCCTTGTTGAAAGCGGAATACCCGGGGTTCCATCCATTCTCCTACTATTACCAGATCAGCAGAAGCTGTTCCGCTGAGCCTGGCCCAGCAGGCATCCGTAATCATACCCAGTTTCGCGATGTCCGGATTCAGGTTGGCGGTTTGATTCGTAAAACGTCCCCCACCTTCATTTTGCAGAAGCATGGATTCGGGTATCAGTCCGTATTGTGCCGGAACTGATCTTGCACCTACAAACAAATCCAGGTCACCATCTCCATCCCAGTCATATGCTTTAATTACCGCTGTATTAGCTTTATTCAAAGGCAAGGGAACGGACGATAGAGAAAATCTTCCTTTGCTATCGTTGAGGTACAACCGCAGTTCCAGTTGTTTGCTTCCTGCTGCATGATTGTTTCCTCCTGCCCCGATTATCAAATCCTGATCACCATCACCATCTGCATCAAAGAATTGGGCAGCTACATCCTCATAGGCCGAAAAGCTTTTCCAGTAGCTGCTGTCGGCTTCTATGAAGCCATTAGCCTGTTGCAGGTAGAGATGTGCTGATTTACCTGCCGGCCCGCCGATGAATACATCTTCCAGACCATCTCCATTGACATCTGCTTTTGCGTAGGCAGGCCCTTCCCTCGATAAGAACACGGGAATATTGCGTTCATTGTATACATCCTGGTAATCGTCTTCTTCCGGAGTTTTAAATACCTGGTTATTGCCAGTTATAAACAATTGGCTGGCATTTGTTCTGATTACCGGTGTCCAGGGTCTGGCATCCTGCATCTGAAGTTCGAGCGTAGTATCCAGTCCTGGTTGATGGATCACCGTACAGAGTTGCTTGCCCGGCCATAGAACCACCAGCGAGTCTACCGGCGCAGCACCTAACCCAATGTGCAATACATAGTCCACGGAAGACTGAAATCCCCTGCTGGGTATCTGTTCTCTATAATGAACGGAACCATTTTGATAAGCGAATACTCTCGCACCTACTGCAAAGCGGTTCTGTGCTGTTCCTGTCAATTTAAGTTTCAGGTAATGGTGATTTGTATCCTGCTGCATGGAGTTGTTCCGGTAAAGCAGGCTGGGCTGGTTTACATTATTTACGATAAGGTCCAGATCCCCGTCATTGTCCAGGTCGCCATAAGCAGCGCCATTGGAAAAACTCGGAATATCCAGTCCCCATTCTTTCGCCATATCGTTAAACTTCAACTGCCCTTTATTGTGAAAAAGTTTATTGATTATAGGATTCGAAGGCATCTTGTTGATGATTTCACTGATTTCTTCCTTCCTGCCGGTCAGTACCATATTCTGAATGACATCATTCGCGAAGAAGTCGATAAAATCCTGGTCGGTTACATCCTGGTAGATACCGTTACAAACAAAAATATCATTATGGCCGTCATTGTCTGCATCAAAGATTAATCCGCCCCAACTCCAGTCTGAGGCGGCAACCCCACTGTAAAATGCAGTTTCCATAAACATCTCCTCACCAGAATTGATCTGCAGGGTATTCTGCAGGAACTGGTTATAGAAACCTGACCGTTGTTTGAGGCGTTGTATATCGGTATGTTCAAAGGTGGTGGTAGTCTTAAGCCGGAAATCATCATCCGGTAACATTTCTGTTACAAAAATATCTGGTTTACCATCATTGTTCAGGTCACCCATATCAGCGCCCATGGAAGAGTGGCTGATATGCTGCAGGTAGTCTTCGAGTTTTTCTTCAAAACGGCCATTCTGCTGGTTGATATAGAGATAGTCGCGTTCAAAAAAATCATTGGACACGTAAATGTCCGGGTATCCGTCACCGTTAACATCGCCGACCGTAACACCCAGACCAAAACCAATCAGGCTGCCGTAGATATTGGCCTCCTCACTAACATCCACAAACCGGCCATTGTCATTTCGCAGTAAGCGATCACCTCCCCCTTTCAGAAAATCTGCCACCGGCCAGTCTTTCGCACGCAGGTCGCGTTTATTTGCATAGTTGAGGGTGTTCACCGGAATAAAACTATTGTTGAGAATATAAGCATCCAGGTCGCCGTCGAGATCGTAATCAAAAAAAGCGGCATGGGTGGTATATCCTGCATCTGCTAAACCATATTCTTTGGCCTGTTCAGTAAAAGTGAGGTCTTTGTTATTAATGAATAGGGCATTATCCTGGATCATGCCTTTTTTATATCCGGCGTTACATACATAGATATCCAGCCAGCCATCGTTGTTGATGTCTACGAATACTACACCTGTACTCCATTTATCTGCTTCTTCAATACCAGCTGCAGAAGAGATATCTTCAAACTGAAAATCACCTTTATTCAGAAAGAGTTTATTCGCGCCCATATTGGCAGTAAAAAAAAGATCCGGCAGGCCATCATTGTTGATATCACCAATACCACACCCTCCACCATTATAATAATTGCGATAGGAGAAGATATTAAAGAGTTCATCTCCGGTAACTGTATTGGTAAAGTCTACCCCGGAGTTTTTCATCAGCGTAAAACGGGTTGTTCCCCTGTTGGTATCACTGGTACAACTCATCAATCCGATCAACCCAACCACTACCATTCGAATCAAATACTTCATGGTTCAAACTAAATAAAAAAATGGCCATTTATACAAATGACCATTTTTTTAAGAGATAAAACTTAATTAATACCCGGGATTCTGTGTCAGATTCGGATTCACTGCCAACGCGTTGGAAGGAATCGGGAAAATGATGTATTTGTTATCAGAAGTACCAGGCTTGGTTGGACCATAAGGAGCCAGGTATTTTCCAAAACGGATCAGATCATGTCTTCTCCAGCTTTCCCAATAGAACTCACGACCTCTTTCATCAATCAGGTTATCTGCAGTGAGGGCAGTTAATTCTGAAGCTCCTCTAGTATCGCGGAGTTCATTGACGATATCGAGTGCATCTTCTGTATTTCCTTTTCTGAAGAGCGCTTCTGCTTTCATCAACAACACATCTGAATAGCGCAGGAGCACATAGTCATTGTTTGCTGTTTCGGCGATATCATCTGTCATATTGGGTACATATTTAACCACTCGGATACCAGGAGTTTCCACCTGCTGTCCAGTAGGTATTACCGGAGTAATATCCCTAGTGAAGACAAGGTTGTTTCCTACCCGATCTTTCAGAGCAACACCATCCTTATCAAACTGCTGACCAACAAGGAAACCAACACGCATACCGGTTACATCGGTAAAGCCAGGGTAGGCTCTTCCACGGCGCTGATCGGCTGCTTCAAACTTGTCGTAGAAGTTAGCGAGGGTGGTGAAACCATTCCAGCCACTGGGTGTCTGGTTGTAGTGCGTTCCGCAATAGTAGTGGAAGCGAACGTTACCACCATCCCCGATATCATTTTTATTAGCAAAAATGATTTCCTTGGAGGTCTCGGTATTGGTCGGTGTAAAGCTCTTAAAGAAATCGTCTTCGATCTGAAATTTACCGCTGTTAATCACTTCATCACAGAGAGCGATTACACGATCCATATCCGCAGCATCAAAGGTGGGGGCGAGGCGATTGGCGTAAACACCTTTGTTCAGGTATGCTTTCGCCAGCATGGTTTTAGCCATCCATTTGGTAGCCACTGTAGGGGCTGCTGTTTCGCTGAGGTCTGCCTGAGCAGATTCCAGGTCTTCGATTATTTTATCCAGTGCCACTGAACCCACCAGTACTTGAGGATCTTTAAGCAGATCTTCTCCAGGTTCTCGAACAGGCACCTGATTGTACAAATCCAACACGTAGAACATGGCATATGCACGCAGTGCAAGTGCCTGTGCAGCTGCCTCGGCAGGTGGATCAAACGTCAGCAGGTTGGTGGTGTTAAATACAATCTGGAGCAGGTTGTTGAAGTTGTCGCGGATACGCTGGTTTTCGGGATCCCAGGTATGGGTATGCAATACGCGCCATACACCATTATCGTCCCAGTCTCCACCACGTGTAGGTCCAATACAGTCATCAGATGACATATCCTGCAGGGCGAATACCCCGGTTTGATCCTGGAAGGGTCCACGGAATGAGTTGTAGCAGCCTCTTAGCAAACCGTTGATATCTGCAATTTCCTGCGCCTCCTCAAGCGTTAATTCCGCATTGAGTTTTTCATCCAGTTTGGTACAACCCGTAAGCAGGCCCACGCCCATCCAACAGGTTGCTGCAATAATTATAGATCTCATAATAAATAGTTATTTAAGAATTAAAGTGATACACTAAATCCAATCATATAGGTTCTGGCAGAAGGATACGGGGTGTATTCGATACCGAAGGAAGGAACTCCATCAACAGGTTTAGGAGTGTTCACTTCTGGATCGAATCCACTGTAATTGGTCAGGATAAACAGGTTCTGACCAGTTAGGTACACATTAACCCCTTTAAAGTTCTTGCCAATGTCCCCAACAAAGTAAGACAGTGTCATGTTGGCCATTTTGAAATAATCACCTTTTTCCAGGTAACGGGTTGAAACGGGCTGAGAGTTAGCGGTACTTTCTAACAAATTAGTGTTGAAAACTGATTTCGCAATGTTCCGGTTATTACCCAAATTACCGATTGCGAGCGTAGCCTGGGTTGTGTTATTATAAATATCATGTCCAAAAGCACCATTCATGTTCATGTTCAGACTAAGCTTTTTGTAAGCCAGTGTAGTACTGAAACCGAGCAGGGTAGTTGGGTTTGGGTTACCCACAAAGAAACGATTGGCATTGTTGTTGGGATCACCACCTTCAAACTGTGCGGAACCATCTCTGTCGATTCCCAGAAAACGGCCCATGAAGAAGGCATTCAATGGCTGACCATTTGCCATACGCTGCGCAAAGGCACCAGTCAGACCCTGACCATTGATTCCACCTGTGAGTACAGCCGGACCGTCATAGTTCTTCAACTCGTTCTTCAGGAAGGAAGCAAAAATACCAACGTTCCACTGGAAGTCTTTTTTATCAATAGCAGCCAAATTCAAGGTAAATTCCAGACCGGAGTTGATTACCTCACCCGGCAGGTTTACCCAGTAACGGGAGGCTGGTGCAGGTGGCTTGGCTTCAAAATTGAAGAGTAGGTCAGAGGTATTCTTGACGAAATATTCAATTGAACCTGAAAGTTTACCTTTCATTATGGAATAATCCAATCCAATATTGTACGTCTCGGATCTTTCCCACTTTAAATTGGGATTAGCAATATTGGTAAGCCTAAAATCACCATTAGCTCCTACATATGCATACCGCTCCTGTGCAGCACCCGCGGGAAATTCCTGGTTCCCTACTATACCCCAACCAAGTCTGAGTTTCAGGTTATCAAAGAAGGTACCCCCTTTCATGAAGTCTTCGTTGCTGATATTCCAGGCAGCAGCAAGTGAGGGGAAATAACCATAACGGTTGTTCGAACCGAATTTGTTGGAACCATCCGCGCGGAAAGTTGCAGTTAACAGGTACTTATCCAACCAGTTAACATTCACGCGGCCAAAGAAAGATTGCAATTCAGAGGAAGGATCTGCAAAAGAACCAATACCACGATTAGCCTGGTTAGATCCCTGCAGGTAGTTTGTATAAGGAATGGCATTGGATGTAAACCCTTCTGCACCTGCACCAAATCCTTTGTTGCCAAATTTCATGTATTCATAACCCAGTGTACCTGAGAAATACAAGGCATCGGTTAACTGCTTGTTATAGTTCAATGTGTGTGTTATCTGCTGAGTAGTCAGTTCATTGTTCTGAACATTCGCCCATCCCAGACCAAAAACGCCTGGAATTCGGATCCAACGGGCTATTTCTGTTCTGCGTACCCCAGTACCATAATTCAAACTCATTAGCATACGGTATTCCAGGTTATCATTGAACTTGTAATAGGGAGAAATACTGGCCAATACATTGGTAGTTTTGGAATTATCATTATATGCCTCAGCAGCAGCCAGCGGATTAATATTGGTGCGTGGGAATCCACCCTCATCAAGATTCAGACTTCCATCCTGATTACGAAACGGACGGGTTGGATTCCACTGCAACGCCTGACCAATCAAACTTCCTTCGAAACCGGAGTTGGTAGCAACAGGTGCGATATCTTCTACCACTTGTGAAGTAATAATGTTAATATCCAATCCAAGTTTTTTGTTTTCCAGAAATTTGAAGTTCCCATTTAGGTTGGCAGTATATTTTTTCATGCCAGACTTGATGATGATACCTTCCTGGTCGTAGTAACCCATAGACAAACGCAGACGGGCATTTTCATTACCACCGCTTGCACTTACATTGTAGTTCTGGAAAAGGCCCTTGCGGGTGATGGCATCCATCGCATCCACATTACCACCCCAGTCACTACCACTAATATTATAAGCAGAAAGTGCCTCTCTGTATTCACTTGCAGATAACACTTCCAGCTTTTTCAGAATTTCACTGAAACCGACCTGTGTACCCACATCAATTTTGGGTGCACCACTCTTACCTCTTTTTGTGGTGATCAAAACCACACCATTGGCACCTCTTGAACCATAAATCGCTGTCGCAGATGCATCTTTCAATACGTCCATAGTTGCGATATCAGCAGGGTTCAAAAAGTTCAGCGGGTTGGCATCCGGAGAAGCACCCAAACCACGGGCATCCAGACCCGGACGGGCAGAACGACCATCCAGAGGAACTCCATCTACCACATACAGTGGCTGACCTCCAGCACGTACAGATGCGTTACCGCGAATCCGTACAGAAGTTTGTCCGCCTGGCTGACCACTGTTGTTCAATACCTGAACACCGGCCACTTTACCCTGGATCAACTGATCCGGAGCATTCATGATACCCTGGTTGAAGTCTTTTTCCTTTACCTGGGCAACCGAACCGGTGAGGTCTTTTTTACGGGCAGTACCATAACCAACAACCACCACTTCGCTTAAAGCAGCATCCGAGGAGGTAAGCGCAATGGACATTTCAGTTCCTGTAATCGCTACTTCTTTGGTAGCAAATCCAACCGAAGAAATCACCAGTGTTTTGGCGTCGGCTGGCACTCCACCCAAACGAAAGGTACCATCGGCTTCGGTGGAGGTAGCGATGGTTGTTCCCTTGACGGTAACAGTTGCACCAATAACTGGTATCCCTTCTTTTGAATCGGTGATTTTTCCTGTAATAACGCGTTCCTGGGCCTGTAGAGTGGAGCCGAGGAAAATACATAGCAAGAAGACAGAGAGCCTCCCTACCCATCGTGGCAATGCAACAGTCATAGTTGTTGAGTTTTGGTTTTCGTGACGGTTTTTATATTGATTTTGATATAAAACTTTTTAAACCACACACCCCCAAAATCCCGGTTACTAACCGGTCTTTTTATAGGCAATCATCCATGTCGAAACGCTGCCTGCCCTTTTTATCAGGTAGTTAGCGTCCCGATCTGCAATCAAATTCCAACTTTTTATCAATGTTTTTTTACCTTTTAACCTGCAAACGGTTTCGCAAACGTTTGTTGTGTAAAAAATACATATTGAGTTAAAATTAGCAAGTTTTTATTAAAAAATAACTTTTTTGTGGCCCGTATTACAATAAAAGATATAGCCAGAAGGCTGAACATCAACCCCTCCACCGTATCCCGTGCCCTCCGCGACCATCCCGATGTTAGTGCCAGCCTGCGCCAGGATATTAAACAGCTGGCCGACAAAATGGGCTATAAGCCCAATCTGATGGCGATTAACCTCCGCCGGGGCAGCAGCCTGACCATTGGACTGATCATTCCGGAGATCTCTTCCTTCTTTTTCCCATCCCTGATCCGCGCGGTGGAAGAAGCCACCCATGCCAAAGGGTATAACCTCCTGGTACTACACTCCAATGACAACCTCGACCGGGAAATCGAAAACGCTGAAATCTGTGCCAATCTGGGGGTGGATGGTGTTTTGGTATCCCTATCGCGGCAGAGCCACGATATCGAACATTTTCAGGAACTCATGGCGGCCGGTGTACCGATTGTCTTTTTTGATAAGGTTGTCCATAATTCCCTGGCCCACCAGGTGGTGATGCCCGGAAAGGAAGCCGCCTCCCTGGCAGTGGAACAATTGACTACTACATTGCCCTTTGGGGCTCGTATCATGGGAGTGTTTGCCGATACCCGGCTCTCCATCACCGAAGACCGGCTGGAAGGGTTTAATGAAACATTGCGTCAGCATAACTGGACTGAAGACTGTATTCAACGCGTAATTACCGACGATCCTAAGGAAGCAGGCGATCAATTCCAGAAAGCCTGGGATTCTCCGGCAAGGCCAACCGGACTCTTTGTGATGAGCGACGAACTGCTTTCCGGCATTCTACCCATATTATATAAGAATACGGTACGGATTCCAGAGGAGCTCCAACTGGCTGCTATCAGCGATGGAGAACTCCCCCGGTACCTCCCCTTTAAATTTCCGTATGTACGTACTTCGGGTTTCGAAATGGGACAGGCAGCGGCGGCCTTGCTGTTTCAACTGATCCGGCAATTACCCATCGTACCCGAAACACATTATATGGAGGTTCAGGTAGTCAGCACCCCCTGAACCTGCGTGTTCATAGATTCCATTAAGAGTGCTTCCACCGGAACCTGCTGCAGTAATTTTTCCTCCAGCAGATTGGCGAAGGCCTCAAAATAAAGGATCACATCTTCCCGCTGATTGCGTTTTAGCCAGCGAAACCCACCCGGCAGGCTGTTCAGCACGGCCCTGTCTTCCAGGTATTCAATATTATGGATATCCGTGGGGGTGAGCCCAATCTCCTGCAATTTGGTCATCATGAGTCCCAGTGGCACACTGGTTACCGAGCAGTATTCCTCCGCAATTTCTGTCCACTCCCCTATTCCCGTATGCGCATACTGAAGGATCTCTTCCTTGCTGAGTTCGGTAACCACCTGCAACAGGTTACCACAATTACATCCGCCATGATGGCCCCAGGCATAATAAGCACCGTTCTTCAGATTCGAAGCTGTTTTCCGCAGGGCCTCAATTAATACCATTCCAGGTGTTGCCATATCAATATCATTTGTATTAAAATTCCTATAAACGGTGCAATTGAAATCGCTTTGTTTAAACATGAGGCGCCTGCAATTGATCCATCCTTAACTTTAGTACTCTAAACAGCTGTAGTATGAAACACATGTATAAGGCTTTGTTGGTCTGCCTGCTCGGGACAGGTTTGCAGGCCCAGGAAAATCCGCTCTGGATGCGATATCCGAGTATTAGTCCGGATGGCAAAACCATTGCCTTTGGTTACAAGGGCGATCTCTACCGCGTAGACGCTGCCGGTGGTGTGGCCATTCCCATAACCATTCACGAGGCACAGGATATGATGCCGGTCTGGAGTAAAGATGGAAAGAGTATTGCGTTTGCATCTGACCGTTACGGCAACTTCGATGTATTTGTAATGCCGGCAACAGGTGGCACACCGGTGCGATTAACAAATCACAGTTCACCGGATTTTCCCTTTGATTTTTCACCCGATAACAAACAAGTGATTTTTGGAAGCGCCAGAAATATTCCTGCAGAGAATATTCGCTTTTACAGTCCGCGTTTGTTTCAGAATTTATACAGCGTTTCGGTTACAGGTGGACGTAATGTCCTGCTGAGCTCAGCCGGAATGGATATTGCCCGCTATAACAGCAAAGGCACACAGATCGTATTCCAGGATCGCAAGGGATATGAAGATGCCTTACGCAAGCACCACAATTCTTCTGTTACCCGCGATATCTGGGTGATGGAAACCGCCACCAATACCTTCCGCAAAATTTCCGGATATGAAGGCGAGGATCGGGAGCCGGTATTCAGTGGCGATGATCAGTTCATCTATTATCTGAGTGAGAAAAATGGCAACCAGAATATTTATAAGGCACCGGTACTGAATCGCATGGCGGAGCAGCAGCTCACCAAACTGGACCGCCACCCGGTGCGTCATTTATCAGCAAGTAGAGATAACACGCTTTGTTATACCTATAATGGTGAGATCTATACGCTGAAAGAGGGTGAGCAACCGAAAAAATTAGCGGTGCAGATCTTTAATGATGGCAGAGCTGGTGTAACGAAGAATGTATCCATCAATGGAAACGTAACGCAATTTGCCTTATCCCCCAATGGAAAAGAAATCGCCATTGTAACGCGTGGCGAAATTTTTGTAACCAGTGTGGAAGGCAAACAGACCAAGCGTATTACCAATACACCAGAGCAGGAAAGAATGGTCCAATGGAGTCCGGATGGCAAAACATTGGTGTATGCAGCTGAGCGCAATGATAACTGGGATATCTACCAGGCAACAATAGCACGTGCAGAAGAACCCTATTTCTATGCGTCCACTGTGATCAACGAAACACCCCTGATTGCATCCACTGAAGAAGAATTCCAGCCGAAGTTTTCTCCGGATGGAAAAGAAATAGCCTATGTAGCAGAACGTAATCAGTTGAAAGTATATAACCTGGCATCGAAGAAAACACGCACGCTGTTGCCTACGGGTCATAATTATTCCTATGCAGATGGCGACTGGGATTTTAACTGGAGTCCGGATGGCCAGTGGATTATCTGCGACGACAGTGAAGGCTCCATGTTCCTGGGTAATATGGCCATGATCAAGGCGGATGGCAGTGCCGGCATTGATCATCCGTTGCGCAGTGGCTTTGGACAGAACAATATGAAATGGGGCATGGATGGCAAAGTGGTACTTTGGACAAGTGCGAAGGAAGGCAGAAAATCACTGGCCAACCAGGGCAGCCGGGAAGTGGATATTTATGCAGGCTTCCTGGACCAGGATCTGTACGATAAGTTTAAGATGAGCAAGGAGGAATATGCGTTGGTGGAAGAAAAGAAGAAGGAGGAGGGGAAGAAGGAGAGAGAGGAGAAGAAGGAGACGAAGGGGACGAAGGGGGCAAAGGAGACAAAGGAGGCTGAGAAGCCGAAGTGGAGTCCCTTGGTGGAGAATCTGGAGAACAGGGTAGCGCGACTAACTATCAATTCCAGTTCCATTGCTGATTATGCTTTGAATAAGGACGGTTCCAAAATTTATTACCTGGCGGCGTTTGAGAAAGGATATGATCTCTGGGTAACGGAACCACGTACCAGGGAGACAAAAATTCTTGCAAAACTGGGTGGTACACCTAGTGGTATCCAGATGAGCAAGGATGGTAAAAGCCTGTTTGTTACCAATAGAGGATCACTGGTTAAGATTGATGAAGCCGGCAAGATTGCTCCGGTGGCGATTGATGGCGAAATGGTCTTAAATGCAGCAGCCGAACGGGAATATATCCTGGATCATGCCTGGAGGCAGGTGCAGAAGAAATTTTATGATCCCAAGATACATGGCATTGATTGGGAGGGACTGAAAAAAGACTATGCGCGTTTCCTGCCCCATATCAGCAACAACTACGATTTCCAGGAACTGCTGAGTGAACTATTGGGCGAACTGAATGCTTCACATACAGGAGGACGTTATAGTCCGCAAATGCAGAATCCCGATGCCACTGCAGCGCTTGGCCTGCTCTATGATGAAAGCAAAGGAGGTAATGGACTGATCGTTACAGAAGTAATTGAAGGCGGACCGCTGGATCGCGGGGAAAGTAAGGTGAAAGCAGGTGTAGTGATTGAAAAGATAGATGGTGTGGCTATTAGCCAGGAGAACGACTGGACAGCTTTATTGAATCGCAAAGCGGATAAGAACACTTTGTTGAGTTTGTATGATCCAACATCGGGCAAACGCTGGGAGGAAGCAACCAAGCCCATCAGCTTCCAGGAAGAGGCATCGCTTATGTATAAACGCTGGGTGAAGAAGATGGATGCGATGGTAAATAAACTCAGTGGAGGCAAAGTGGGATATGTACATGTGCAGGGCATGAACGATGGCAGTTTCCGCTCTACTTTTGATGCTACCATGGGAAAAAACTTCGATAAGGAAGCATTGATTGTAGATACCCGATTCAATGGAGGTGGCTGGTTGCACGACGACCTGCTGAATTTCCTCAGTGCCAAACGTTACCTGGATTTTGCGCCACAAGGCAACAAACTGAAAGATGGTGAGCCCATGGGCCGCTGGAGCAAACCCAGCTGCGTGGTAATGAGTGAAAGTAACTATTCCGATGCCTATATCTTCCCCTATGTGTACAAACAGCAGGGAGTTGGCAAACTGATCGGCATGCCGGTTCCGGGAACAGGTACCGCAGTATGGTGGGAGCAGCAAATTGATCCTACCATCGTATTTGGTATTCCAATGATTGCTACTATTGGTAAGGAAGGCAGACCGACAGAAAACTTGCAATTGGAGCCGGATATCCGGGTACCGCTTTCTTATGAAGATTTTCTGAATGGGAAAGATGCACAGATTGAGGCGGCGGTGAAGGAGATGTTGAAGACGATCAATGAGAAGAAGGCGTTTTGAACTACGGTCAAGTGAAAGGTGAAAAGTGAGAGGTGAAAGAGGGTGAAAGG
>JAQGFW010028586.1:0-11556 GCA_030463445.1 Euplotes aediculatus
CTCGAAGTCAAATCCTGTTTCGTTTCTGATGCATTTTGCTCTCTTCTTAACATAATTCTTGAGGATCTATAAAATGAAAAGATAACGGTTACTTTAAGAGTGTTCATTAGCTTGGTGTGGTTTGTTTGCATTTCTGCGTTTTGTCTATCCTTTAGTTTTTTTAGTCTTGCCTGTTCAACTTCAGCAATTCTTCGTTTAAGCGCTTCAACATGCTTTGCAAGTTCATCTCGAATGATCTTGAGTTCTTCAGCCTTGAGTTGAACTGCTCTTTTCTTCTTCTCCATTTCCTCTCTTCTTTTCTTGTCTTCTTCGTCTTCCTCTTTCTTTCTTCTAAGGCAAGGACAAAGAGTCCATTCTTTATTCATCGAATGCATGTATGTAATGAAGGCAACCAAAAACACAAGCAGGCCTATTTTTGTAGCTACGAGTTGGATGAAGAAAATCATACTAACATCACTTGTAGCTATAGTTGTTGACAAATTTAGATTATATAAAGCAGTCAGTGTTGTTGCACTGGCTGTGGTAGATAAAGTACATGTTGCATCTGCATCAACAACTCTAATGATAGTTTGTTGGTAATTATCAAGCGAATTCATAAAAACATAGGTTCCCGCAGTTGTAAATGTGAATACATAAACACTAACTGTTGCTGTTCCTCCTTCAACAGTTGTTTTAAGGTTAATAAATCCACTATAATCAAAGCTTGGATTTGTATTTAGAAGTGAGTTTGACATATAAACTGGATATGACTTTGTTGTGGAATCGATACTAAATTCAACCATATTTCCAGCAATAACTCAAGTAATCGGATTAGTTATAGTTGTAACTGTGGCTAAATCTCTCTTTACAGGTTTTTCTTCCTCTTCGTATCCAAGATCTCTAAGAATTCTTGTAATTATTGCACTTTGCTTAAAATCATATGTAAATTGACTTCCACTCAAAGCAATTCTTGTACTTGTTCAACTTCCATCCGTTCTTGTGCATGTAAATGTTCCATAAACTCCAGAAACAGAAGATGGATCATAACTTGATCCAACCTGAGTAGTTCCATCTGATTGATAAATTGTAACTTTACCATCAGTTCCGTATTTAATTATTTTATTACTTGTACAACTATTTGCAGAGCATCCAGCATCATAATCACCAAGTTGATCACATTGTCATTTATTTAGAGATTGAATATAAGATCCAGTTCCTGATCCTTGACCTTTACATTCGAGTTTACAATAATCTGATTCTGACAGACAAGAAGTTCCATTTAAATCAGCAACATATCCTGTTGCACAAGTAATAGTTGTAGATAGTTCGCAATTTTGATCCGAGTTGATATCAGTAGTTTTATCTGCTTTTGAGTATCCTTTTGCACAAAGTCATTCTCCATTTTCTGCGGTATATTGTCTACCAATTCCTTTACATGTACAACTTGTAGCACCTATTGCTGAATAAGCAGTTCCCGAACATTGTTTGCATCCCTTTTGTCCAGTCTGATCATTATATGAATTTGCAGGGCAGGGCTCACAACCTGAAAGAGATCCAGTTCTCATTGAGCTTGTATAAGTCCCAACAGGACAAGGAATTTCTTGATATGATCCTGTTGGTCAATAATATCCAACAGGTCATTCATAACCATTATCTGTCGCTTTAGTTACTGGAGTCGCTGTTACAGTATTTCCAAGACAAACATATCCTGCAGTACATGGTAATCAATATCCTGGCATTGCAGTTGTCGAATATGTTCCTGCATCTCATTGAACTCATGAAACAGCAGAGTTGTAATTGTTTGGATTTCCATTTCCAAAAGTACCACCTGGTCAAAGGGTTGGCGATGCTGAGTTTGTTGGACAATAAGTTCCGTTTGCACATTTAAGATAGGTTTCAACTCCAATAGGACAATAGTATGCTTGAGGGCAATTTATTGGAGTTGTTGTTTGAGGAGGACAATAATATCCTGCTGTGCATGCAGTAGTTGCAGAAGATCCTGCAGGACAGTATGTTGCAGCTGGACATATTACTGGATTTATTGTTCCTTCAGGTCAATAGAATCCGCCTGGTCATTGTCCACAATCAGTAGAAGCTCCTGCACCAACTGTATTTCTAAAAGTTCCAGCAGGTCATTTTGTTGGATTTTTGCTTCCAGCAGGACAATAATATCCCACTGGACAACTAAAATCTGATAATGCTCCAACTCCATCGACATTACAAAGATATCCTGCTCCTCATGTAGTTCAACTTGATAAAGCAGTTGCTCCTGTTGTTCCAACATAAGTTCCGACTGGGCAAGCTGTTGGTTCAGTTACTCCTGCTACACAATAAAACCCTGCAGGGCAAACGACTTCAGCTCCATCTAATGTTTCTGGTCAATAATATCCAGCTGTTCATAAAACACAATCAGAAGGTGATTTTCCATAATAATTTGGATTTACATATCCTGTATCTCATCTTACTGGAGCAGCAGTACCTGCTTCTCAATAATGATTTTTAGGACACTTTTTAGAATCATCATTTGATGCGTTTGCTCCACTATCTCAAAAATATCCAGAATCACATGAACCTTGAACTTGTCCTGTCTGACAATATTTTGAAACAGGACAAGGTCTTCATTCAGCTGTACTTTCCAAACCATCAACAACATTATAAGTCCCATCAGGGCAATAAGTTCCAGTAGCTACACCAGCCACACAGTACATTGTAGCTGGACAAACAGTTGGTACAGTACTACCCGCAGGACAAAAATAACCTGCAGGGCATTGCATGCATTGAGGTGAACCTTTTCTTTGATCATAATACCCTCCTGGACAATTTAATTCAGATGTTGTACCGGCTGGACAATACTTTCCTGAAGAACAAATGCTACCACTATTAATCGTTTTAATTGGTTTAAAAACTTTAGTTCCTCCTGATCAAAAATGCCCTGCTGCTCAAAGTTTTGTTGAAATATCTGAAGCAGTAATTGCTGCAACATCTCAGTAATATCCAACAGGACAAGATTTACAAATAGATTGAGCTTCTGTATCTTGATATGTTCCATCTTCTCAAGGAATTGGGTAGTAGCTTCCTGATGGACATCTATGTCCTTGAGGGCATTTTGCTGGCTTATTGAAATAAGTATCTCCATAAACAAAGCTGAATGAATTACTTGGATTACTAACTGAAGCACCTCTTGGACAAACATATCCAGCATCTCAATTTCCAGTAACTGCAGTTGATCCAACAAGACAATATTTACCAGGATCGCAAGGAGTACAATCAGTGGACGCTGTAAGCTTTGTATTTGCGCTGTAGGTTCCTGCTGGTCAAGCGTATTTATTAATTGTTCCCGGTGTACCTGCTGGACAATATGAACCAGCAGGTCATGCAATTTTAGTTGTTGTGTCTTGTGAACTATCTCAATAATATCCTTTTGGACAGTTAATTCATGCTACCATTCCAGAATAAGGATTATATGTTCCGTCTTGACAAAGAGTATCAGCGGTTGCGCCTGCAGTACAGTAATATCCTTTGTTACAAAGTCTTCCAGTTATTCCATCAAGAGGATATTGAGTTTTTGATCCTCCTAATCATATAAATCCTGCAGCTCAGTTATATGCTGTTGTCGTTGGAGCAGCAGTCATAGCTGGATCTGGGCAGAATTTTCCTGCTGGGCAATTTTTGCAATCAGTAAGAAGTCCTTTTCCAGCAACATCATTATAAGTTCCTGCAGGGCAAGGAACAGGTGCAGTTGTACCAGCTGGTCAGTAATACCCGATTGGGCATGCATTTTGAGTTGCAGTCGAAGAACCTCTTGTTCAATAGTATCCTGAGGTTCAATCGGCTCCAGTAGAAGTTAATCCAGTTGATCCACAGTATTTTCCGTTTGGTCATTGTTCTCAATCACTTTGGCTTTGTACTCCTTCTCTTGGGTTATAAGTTCCAAGTGGGCATACAGTCGGAGCTGCTTGCCCTGAAATTCAAAATGATCCTGATGGGCAAATAATGGCTCTTGTTGTATCAGTCTGTGGACAATAATATCCTGATGGGCAAGTAATGCATGAGGACTGCAAAGTATTAGGTTGATATTGTCCTGAAGGACACAGAATTTGATTATCACTACCTGCTGGTCAATAATAACCTTGGCCACAACTTATTAAAGTGTATGGATTTTGAGTGCAATAGTATCCAGCTGGGCAATCAGTAGATGGAGCTGTCAATCCTCTTGATAATCATTTCTTTCCTGCAGTGCACGTCTGACAATCAGCTGAAGATGTGCTTAATGTGTTTGGATTAAATGTACCGACTGGACATTGAATGTAAATTGATGAGCCAGCTGGACAATAAGATCCAGCAGGACATGGTCCACCCATAGATCCAGAACTTGGAGTTGCTGTACTTGACCCTTCTAAGCAATAGTATCCTGCAGTACAGCTTCCACTTGGAATTTGAAGCCCTGTTGTTGCTCAATACATTCCTGGAGTACATAATACTGGTTGATTTGTTCCAGCAGGACAATATGATCCAATAGGACATGCACCATTATTGCTTCCAGTTCCATCTCCAGTGTAAGCACCTCCTGATCAATAGAATCCTGCTGGACATTGTACTTGTTTAGAAAGTGAAGCACTATTTGGTCAATAATAGCCTGGAGGACATAATACTCAATCGCTTTGAGAAGTTGCTCCGATTATATTTGTAAATGTTCCAGCTGAGCATGGCACAGAAGCATATGGACTTCCTGGACAGTAGAAATTAAGCGAACTTTTATCTGGTCTTCATAATGTTCTTGACGTTGCGGTGCAAGTATATCCTGCTTGACAAGTTTTACATGTGCTCTGACCCATTTCGTCTTGATATTGAGGATCAACACATGCCGTTGCTGAACCTGCGCCAGCAGGACACATTGAACCAGCAGGACAAATCACACTATTAGCTACAGAGCTTCCAGCTGGGCAGTAATATCCTGCTTGACAATTTCCAGTTGTTGCAGTACCTCCAAATGATGAACAATACTTTCCTGCATCACATGCTTGTCAATCTGTTGATGCTTGTCCTGCTGTTGTTGATCTGTAGGTTCCTGGAGGACATGGATTTGGACTTGAGGTTCCCACTGGACAATAGTAGCCTGCTGGGCAGATAGCTCCACCATCAGTTGCAAGAACAGTTGGATTACTTTTTGTTGCCATACCAGAACAATAGTATCCAGCTAATCAATTTCCTTGGGGAGCAGAAAGACCTGCAGTTGAGCAATACTGTTTTGGTGGACAAGGTAGAGCAACAGTAGCTCCTGCTGGGCAATAGTAACCAGGCTGGCATTGACCTCCAACGCCTGATGTTGGAGTTGCTGTTGTTGAGGCTAAAGTACAGAAATATCCAGCTGTACATTGTCCAGTAACTGCTGTTAAACCTGCAGTAGCTCAATAACTTCCAGGATCACAGTTAATACAATCAGAAGAAGATGTTTTCTTTTGATAAGGATTATAAGTTCCTGCAATACAGCTTGATTCTGTTGATGATCCCGCTGGACAGAATTTTCCTGCTGAACATGGAGAAGCTGCAAAAGCTGTAGCACCAGCTGCACACGTATAACCTGCTGGACATACTCTTCAGATACCTAAATATATTAAAATGAAAATATACCTTGTCTTGGTGCATTTTGATATGTTCCTGCAATACACTGTGTTGTTGTTGTGCTTCCTGCTGGTCATTTATATCCAGCAGCTCAAAAAGTTGTTGGGTATTTAACATTTGTTCCAGCTGGGCAATAATATCCGACAGGACATTGTCCTTCAACAGCTGATAAATTTGGTTGTGAACAATAAGATCCGGCTGTGCAAGTTTGACAAGCAGCAGATGATATGCTTTGAGTATTTGGATTAAACGTTCCCGGTGGTCATTGAATAGGATCTCCTGTTCCCGCTGGGCAATAGTATCCTGCTGGACAGACTCCAAAGTTTGTAGCACTTCCTGAAGGTGTCGCTGATGTTGAAGAAGCTCTTCAATAATAGCCAGCATCTCAATTTCCATTTGGAGTATCTCTTCCTGCTTCTCAATATTGTCCTGGTGGACAAGCTTTACAATCGCTTTGAGCTGTTGCTTTTGTTCGATCGTTATAAGTTCCTGCTGCACAATCAGCATAAGTACTTGATCCAGCAACTCAGAATTTTCCAATTGGGCATTCTGTCATTACAGACATCCCTGTTGATGGACAATAGTACCCCTTCTTACATTGAATACATGCGGCTTGAGCTTTATAAGGATTAAAATATCCAATAGCTCATGCAATTTGATTTGCTGACCCTGCTGGAGCATAGTATCCAGGCAGAGCTACATTTTGAGTTGGAATAGTTGATCCTCCATTTCAGTAGTATCCTGCAGTACATAATCCTGATGTACTTGGGTCAATAGTACCAATACAATAGTTTCCATCTGTGCAAGTTAAACATTGACTTGCTAAACTGATTCCTGCTACAGTACTGAATTTTCCTGGTGGACATCTAGTCGGGTATTTTGATCCTTGTTCACAATATCCTCCTGCCGGGCAAACTCCTGCTGATGCTGCAAGTCTTCTTGTTGGTGGGGCAGGAGAAGTAGTTCCTGAACCACAATAAAAACCAGGATCACATAAACCATCAGGAGCTGATAATCCTGATTGTGAGCAATATCTTCCTTGAGGGCAAATTGTACAATCTGTTGCGGCACTTAACCCACTATCTGCTCCATAGTATCCTGCTGGACACTTTGTTCCTTCAGAAACTCCGTTAGTGCAATAATAACCTTGAGGACATTTGACTGGAGTGACAGTGTTTTTACCTCAATAATATCCAGTTGGGCATGTTGCTCAATCAGATAACTGCACTGCTCCAACTAGATTTCTGTAAGTTCCGGCTGGGCATGGATTAGTTGTTTTACTAGTTGCCCCAGCAAGACAGTAATAACCTGCTGGGCAAGCGTTGGATGATAAATCTGATGTTCCAGTTGTATCAGCATAATATCCTGCTGGAACTTGAAGACAATCAGCGAGGACAGTTTTACCAACAGATGGATTATAAGTTCCTAGTGAGCATAGAGTTCCAGCTGCAACTCCTTGAGCACAATACTGTCCAGCAGGACATGAATATGTTGGATGATAAGGTACTTCTGCAACACCCACAGTACCTGAAACTATATTGCAAATAAATCCTGCAGCACAAGCAGTAACATCAGTATTTGCAGTTGCATCTTTGGCACAATAGCTTCCTGCTGGACATTTTGTACATACATTAGCTCCTGTATCTGCAGCTCCTGAATTTGAGTATTTTCCTTTACCACATGCTGTTGGGCTTGTTGCACCTTGTGTACAATAATAACCAGCTGGACATGTTGTTCAAGTACTTCCAGTTAAGCCAGTTAGTCCAGCCATTGATCCATAAGTACCTGCTGCACACATTACTGGTGCAGTCATAGCTGTGCTTGCTCAGATATAGCCAAGAGGACAAACAGTACATTCAGAGCTTGTTTTAAGGCCAGTCGAAGCAGAATAGGTACCAACTGCTCATGCATTTTGAGTTGCTACTCTTGAGTTAATTGGGCACCAATATCCTGCCGAGCACAAACCAGTTGGAGATACAGACCCAGCAATTCAATACTGACCTGCTGGACAATTAAGACATTGAGAAGATGCAGATAATCCAGTATTTGACGAATAATATCCTGCAGGTCATTGGTTTTGAGTTGATGAAGAACTTCCTGCTGGACAGTAGTATCCCGCCGCACATATTACTGGAGGATTTGTATATGAATTTGCTCCTGCTGTGCAACCATATCCTGCAGCACAATCTACTCAATCACTGCTTTGAGTATTTGATATTGAATCTGAGAATTTTCCAGCAGGACATGGGTTATCATAAGGATATTGAGTTCCAAGAGGGCAATAATATCCATATGCACAATCTAAGGCAGCGTTTGGATCAGTAATTCCTTGAAAAGGTCATGCTTTACCAGCAGGACAGCTCAATCAGCTTGCAAGTGTTGATCCACCGGTAATATCTAAATAAGTTCCAACTGGTCAAAGTGTTGGATTGCTGCTTCCAGCTAAGCAATAGTTTCCTTTTGGACATATCACTCAATCTGATGATAGTGTTACCCCATTAGTTGGGAGATTATTCATTGGCATATACGTTCCTGCATTACACTGAGTAGCTGATGTTGCACCAACTGATCAATAAGAGCCAGACGGACAATCTATTGGGAATGTCGAACCTGCTGGGCAAAGTTGACCTCCAACACAGCTCACACAATCTGTTGAAGCGCTTTTTCCTTTAAATTTATTATATGTTCCTGATCCTCATAAAGTTGGAGTTGATGCACCAGCTGCTCAATATGCACCTTCGGGTCATGAAATTGGTAAAGCTGTTCCTCCAGGTCAATAAAATCCGGCAGATCAATCAGTTCATCCAGCAGCTTCTGTAGCCGCTCCTTCAGAGGTTCCGTATTTACCTGCACTTCAAGGCGTCAAAACTACAGTTCCAGATACGACAGGGCAGTAATACCCTACTGGACAGAGAGCATAAGACGGTGCAGCTGAGGATTCTCCGATTCCGCAGAGGTACCCGGCTGTGCATGCTTGTCAGCCTGTTCCATCGGCTGTTGGATAAGTTCCCTTTGGACATGGGATAGCTGCGCCGTATAAAGTCAATGAATAATGGCCGGATGGAATAGAATTTCAAGTAACTGATCCTGGGACGTTTGAATAGTAGCCATTTGATCATGATATACATGCTGTTTGGCCTGTACTTGATTGATATTTTCCTGGGGGTCATGGTATTGGCTTTGACATTTTTGTATTTGGGCACATTGAACCTGCTGGACAAGTGTAGCAGTTCATGGATCCTGCAGGAGAGTATTGTCCGGATGGGCATGCAGATTGAATAGTTGGGTCACTTGTATTGCATGAGTAACCTTCTGGGCACTTTTTACATTCAAAGCTTCCGACAGCAGAATAGTAATTACTTTTACATGGGACTGAATACCCAACGAATCATTCATAGTTTAGTTCACATGGAGTACAACTTGTTGATCCTGGAGCTGACCATTCTGAATTTGAAGCTCAATCAGTATATGCAGTCAGACCAGAAGTCGGACATTTCGTCATAACTGGGCACTGGAATCAAAATGTGAATCCCATAAATGGTTGATACTCTCCAGCAGATCAAGCAGTCATTACATTGTTCTGTCAATAATTACCTACAGGACAAGCTGTACAAAGTTGAGTTGACGACTCGTAATAAAATCCTTCTGTACAATCAATATATGTATAGTCATTACATTCAGTGCTTGCTGGACAATTCAAGCAAGCTGAAAGCCCTCCAGGAGAATACTGCCTATTTGAAGTAGAAGATCCACATGAGTACTCATTAATTCCATCTGGGCAGTAGCTTCCTTCAGCTCAAGGTCTGCAGTATAAAGTTCCTTGTTTCACAAATCCAGCTTGTCATTGATATCTATCTGAAGCTCTTGGTGTAGGGCATATGTAGCCATTTCCACAAGACTATAATTAGATGTTATAAAGTTTGATTTCAAGTCAAGTTCTATTATATCAAAAAAGGTAGTCTCTTTAATTTATTTATGTAAACAGCAATTAAAGAGATTTTACTAAGCCAAAACAGTTTATCTATTTCTGAGTTATAAAAATATCAATAAAACATAAATTAATTCAAAATAAAAGTATATAATACTTTCAATTATTAAGAATAACTTTAACAAGACAGATAGTTTAAATTATTCTTTAAAAGCTGTACAATAGTTTCATATCTTTTTAATTATTGACTTTATCAGTATGTGCTTTGTTACATCACAAGGTTAGCTTAAGTATTTTTTATTTTGAATTCAGCATTGAATATAAACAATCAGACTTAGAATTTAAAATTAGATTGATAAATAGAGGAAATCCATACAAGATTTACTTTCATAAACAGAATATTATGAAAATAACTGAAATAAAGCTTCCAATACTATATATAGATTCACAAACTGAGATTCAAAGAGATGATTTTGTAACAGAAGTATAAGAAAGCTTGCATTTAAATTCTATCAACATCTATTTAAAGCAATTTTAAATTTATTTTTGATTCATTTTTCTTCAAATAAAACTCAGAAATCGATTAATTTATTGGCTTTGAAATTTCTCTAAAAATTACTATATTTTATTTTCGTATGTTTCACAATTTTTTGAGTAAATGGCTTCAAAATCAAAATTTAAGGTTCAAGAAATATTTGTTTTCAGAGCAAAAGTATGTTTAAGCAATCTAATCTCTATTTTTGAAAAAAGAATATTTCGAATTGAGAGCCTTTTAAAAATTTCCTTTTCTTTATTCGAAAAATTCAAAAAGTACTTTTTTTTCGATTCCAAAGAATCATATTAAAATTTATCTAAGCTATTAGCAAAGATCTTCGTAAGAGAAAGAGATTTCGAGTCAAGTGAGGAGAATGAAACTTAAAGATAGCAAATATTTATAGCTTGCTTGCATTCGATTTTATTAAAATATTGTCTATTAAATTTAATGAAAGCAAAACTTTATACTCAATAAATTCCAAAATTGACTAAATTATTGATGAAAAATAAAGATATTTAAAGCCAAAAAAATATTGTAATGGAAATGCACTGAAACTGATATACTGATAAATTTAATATGGATTTTGAAATAAATACAATATAATTTTTTGACTTTTTTACTATCAAACTAATTTTGCTTTTTCTTGATACATTTTTATTTAATTTTATTAATAAAACTACTGATTAAATGAAGAAATATATTGTAAATTTATTAAATCTTGAAGAAATCTAAATAAATATTATTACGTACTATTAGATAACATAAATTTTTATTTGGAGTTAAATTTGTATAGCAAAGATAAAATCATAATGGGATAAAGTTATATTTAAGATTATGAAGCTTACTGTGCATGATGATGCACTTGCAGCTGAATATTGATCTGTTCCTCATCTTGACGGACTACTTGAACCACCTGAACATCTATAGCCTTCAGGACATGCAATTCAGTTGTATCCATCATCGTAAGTACCACTTGAACAGGCTACGAGATTTCTTCTTCTAAAATTAACTTCAGTTTGAGGTAAGTGGCTATCACTCCAACAGTTCGGGTTGTCGATTGGACACTCTCTTGGATAGCTTGAGCCTTCTGGACAAAACATGTTGTCAGGACACTTGGTTCACTCGATGGCTCCTTGTCCAGAGTAAGTTCCTTCTGGACAAATTTCAGGTTCCTTGTCTTTCTGCTTGCATTGATATCCTCTGGGACATAGGCTGCAGTATCTATAGAAAATGTTGATGAATCTGAAGCACAAATACTCTTACGTTGAGTTTGTTGCTGTCGTAAAGTATCCGTCGAAACAAGGCATTGGTTCTTGAGCAGGACTTGCCGACATATATCCTGGTGGCGTTGGCAGACACTCTGTTCCGCCTAATTTCGTGTACTGACCCATTGGACACCTGATGAATTGCGTTTGTCCGTTGTAGAGCTTGCACATGTATCCTAAATAAGTTGACTCGATAGGTTTTGCTTACCTGGAGGACAGAGTTCGCA
>JAQGFW010028628.1:0-17321 GCA_030463445.1 Euplotes aediculatus
AAAGCAGAAGCCATGCATTTATAAGATACTAAACTTCATAATGCTTCTGATAAATAATCTGTAAAAAATTCCACAAATTTTATTTTATTTTACCTTCCAATTGCTTATATCATTATAAGCTAATTTCATGTTTACGTCTTTATGGTTTGAAATCAAATAAAAATTTTTAAATAATTCAATAATATCAGTTAAACTTTGATTAATCATTTCTTTAAATCTGCTTATCTGATCTGTTGAGTAGAACTGGTTGAACGAGTGGAGTGAAAACATGTAGTATTTGTGGAAGTGCTTGTCATACTCATAAACCTGAAATCTTAATTTCAAATACTTACATCCAGATTAAATTTGTTATCAAATTGCTCTCATATTCTGAGGTAATAGTTCGGAGATCTGCATTAATACACGTAATAAAGCAATTGCTAATAATAAGATAACTAATATAAACCAAAATTAGATGAAAAAAAACTTACTCTTGTACTCTTATTTTAAATTTAGTTGTTTCTAACAGTTCTCCGCTTTCAGAATCAAACTCAATGTCAAAGTAATATTTTTCAAAGGGTGAATCACTTAGTTTAAGAGTATTTTCGTCTTCTCAAAAATAAATACATTTCCAATGGTAAGTAAACATTTGCAAACATATTTTAGATTGATGCTTAATAAAAATAGCTTTTATCATGTTCTCCTTTCCAATTAATTCTGTGTCGTCTCACACGGCGACCTCTAAATTTTTATGGGAAAGTCTATAATTATTGATATTGTAAATAATAAGAGTGGTGAAGTTTAATTACAATTAATTAGATTTTAATTGCATTTTAAAATAAATCGGTCCTTTAAATGTACACTTTAGATATCAAATTTACATCATTTAGAAGAAAGATTAAAGACAATGAAAATAAGTAGAGTTTATTTTATAATTATTTTAAGTCATAATAACTAATTTCATTTCAACATATAAGTAAAATTCACAAAAAAGATTAATTAAAAAAAAATTCAGAACACAATAAAATAATTTTAAAAAAATAATAGAAGTTTTTTTTAATTTATTTTAAAGGCTTATCAACAATATAATTAAAATATTTATTTGATCAATAATTTTCTTAAAATACATTAAACGCTAAATTTTCTATTTTGAAGTGAGTTAATGATTATTGATTTTTTATTATTTAAAATATATATTTTGTTAAATATGTAAGTCAGTATGAAGTGTAACACAAAGTGCTACTGCTATTTCAGCTAAATTCTGAAACCCTAGTTTTTTTCTGAAGAGGTTGAAATTCCTTTAGAAAGGAAATATGCTAAAATTAAAAGTATATATTAATCAAATCTTGTACATTTCTTTCCAAAAGTGTTACAACTATTTCAGAAAAAATATGATTACAAAATTAAGCTAAAATAGCTGTGTCACTTTATTCTATATGACATGCGAGTGTATTTTATCAAAACAAATATGTGACACATCTAATAAAGTAAAAAATAAATAAAAAGTGCAATTTTATTCTAAAGAAAAATAAGCTAAGCTTAACTGTAGAGATAAACTAATACAACAATAATAAATTATTAGAAAAAATTACCCTAGAAATAAAACTTTTATGCATTCATATTTGAAGAAAATGAAGACCTATTTTTATTTCTATTTAGCAATATAGCCAGTATTATGTCCTGCAATTTGTAACTCTTGATTGATTCAGGTATGTAATTCTGATAAGCTGCCTTAAATTAAGACTCAACTATGCATCAGGTATACATCGATTGTTTATAATACAAAGCTGATGGAGAGTAATCATCAAATTAAAAAATATTTAAAGAAAATGACGAGAAAACAAAAGTTGATTATTCTGCATTTCAAAAGTAAACAACGAATGAAAATATAAGTCAATTGGAGATATTAGATACATCAAATGAATCTCAAATCAAAATAAAACGCCTTTCCTGTTATTTCTTACAAAATTATTCAAAACTCGCATTCTAATTCCGAAGAGAAATCAAAGAATCATTTTACCGAAGAAAGTTGCAAAAAGGTACTCATGAGCTGAAATTCTTCATTCAATGGCATACTTTTTAAAACAAATCGTAGAGGATGCTCAAGTTAATAAGAACCTAAAGAAAATCAAAGAGGCTAAATGCAAGCTTTAAAAAAAGAAAGTATATTACAATGAATCAGGTAGCCATCAAAAACGACCTGAAGTTGACCTAAGTATTATATTAAAACTAATAACTGATTCTCCTTATAATACTTGAAAAGAGATTGAAGTCAAACTTAAAAAAACCATGTGATTAACGCTCTAAGGACAACTTTCTGCAAATTTTTAGTTGATAATGGATATAAAGAAAAGTACATCAAATTGCATTTAGAGACAGTGATCAGAATAAAATGAACATGCTTAAGATTTGAGTAAAGACAAAAATAAAAATAGGGAAAATATCCTCATGAAAGATGAGGCACTTTTCTATGCTTGATCTCCATAAAATATAAATTTGCTTCATCTAATGATACGTATGGAAGAATAAAAATAAAATTGTATAAAAAGGCTCACATCTAGGAGTATTTAGTTCAAAATAAATTATTCTTCTTAAAATTTTAAAGAAAACATAGATTGTAAGATATACAATGAGATATTCAAGTAATCTTTAATGAAATAAATTGCATCCAAATGAATTTATTTTTCAATGAGATTATAACTCGAAGCATAGATCTAAATTTTAATAGATTACTGAATTCGGAATAAGTTCAAACATAGAATGGCTTGTATTAAGTCATGATATCAACCAAAAAGTTTTTTTTGGAAATATAAAGAATAAATTTGAATTTAAAGCGTTTCACAAAATAAAATCATAAATTATGATATCAAGACATATCTATAAATTTGTGGCTCTCGCCATAGAAACATCATTTCTGAAACTATGAGAAGGAAAATTAAAACTTATATTTAGTTGGAAGGAATAAAATAGATTTTAGAATAATATTATTTAGTTAGTGTTTTTCTTCTGATTCATAAATAAGTATTAAATATTTTCTTCTTAGTCAAAATAGGACTGAATATTTATGATAAAAAATAAAATTAATCGTATTTAATAAATCTCATATATGCTTATATTGTGATACCATATATTATGGGTGTCATTTATAAATCACAGGTGTCTAATTTTAAATACCAATATATATTATGCTAATAATTTGAATAAATAATTGGCTCACTCAAATTATCTTTATCAGATGAATCAAATATAAAGCATAACAGCGAAAATCACATTTCTTAGAATCAATAAATTTAGAAACTGTTTGAAAAATAATAAAGAAAATAATTGAATAGTAAGGAAATAGATTAAAATCATAAATATATAAAATTGAATTAAAAAAAGCCGAAATTATATCAGAGAGCAAAAGGAAATTTGTATTTAGCAATTGCTTGAGCTTAAGTATAAGCAAATGCAATAAATCTAACCCTTGACAGTCGAATAAAGCACTCAAATGGAACCACTTAGCAAGAAAACTAGGTCGGGTTAATCTAATGATGTTTTTTGAAAAAACAACAAAAAATCCTATTTATTTTTAAATTATTATTTTTCGAAAAATATGCAGAATTGAAGCTGGAATTTTGAGCAAAATTGTGATTATTTATTATTAAAAGATTAAGCCTAATAACATTTTTCATTACAGTTACTTAATTGCTACTTATATATCCATCTTAAATTTATTGATGTCATAATGTATGAAGATGTTTCACATTTTCTGCATTTTATATTATATTTATCTCATATACTAATTTATTTCTTAAATGAAGATTGTGAGAGTTTATAATTTATACTAATCTATCAATCAAATTCAGAAAATGTTTAACTTTCCGTATTTTTATTGATTTTTAAATAGTATACATAGTAACCAAAGACGTATTTTTATAAATATTTATCGCATTTTCGAAATTCAATTGCATTCAGCAATGGGTATACCATATTCAGTATCAGTAACTTTAAAGGTTAAATTCCAAATATCTGTTAAATTAATAAAACTAATGCAATAAAGCTTACAAAGTAGTCCGCGTTAAATTTGACTTAAATTTCCTCATGAATTATATCATCCTTATGATTTGATTTTAAAAACATGGCTTGTCTCTTTAGATATCAGTTTGGTTCGACTTTCAATATATATTGCCTAAATTTGAATTATTAATACGAAGGATCAGAGTAAATGAAAAATGATTGTCTTTTATAGGATCACGCTTAAATTTTTCATTTCATTAAAATTAATCTTACAGTTTATAAAAATTAAACAAAACTTCAATTTATGGCGAAGGTCTATATAACCAAGTTTTGAAGAAATAATTAAACTGAAGCAGATACGTTGATAATACTCAGCTAAATTATCTTTTTAATATGGAAGATTGTAAAACTATTAAAAGTAAACTCGATGTAAATAAGGAGAATATAACAAAATATATATGCTTAATGTTATAACCGTCCTAATGTTAAATTAAATCACTACAAACTATTAAAATTATCCAAATATTTAGGATAGCCATAAAATAAATCTTTATAATATTAATAGTTTAAATTAAATATTCTTTCTGAGTTTCTTAATTTGTTAATCTTTGTAACCATTTCAACTTATTAACACTTTCATTATTAAACTTACTTTTCTTTATCAATTTGATTTCAAATTATCTTTTTAGCTTTATTAACAAATTGGACTAAAATTAATTATTAAATATGATTTAAAGAATTTAATAAATAAAAGTCAAAGCTTAGAATATAGTATTCTTTATTTTCATATTTTAATTTCAAAAGCTTAATCTAGTTAACTCACCTTTTATTGTATTTAAACTTTGCATTGATCTTAGATTCAAAGAGTAATCCAAATCCCACCCATTATCAGTAATATCTTTATCAAAGTAGTACTTGATGTTGTTGTAGTAAGTGTACATTCTGTATTCTGTTTGAGCTCAAACATACTGATTATCTTCTGAGCTACTTCCAATTTTTTCAAAGTTGAACTTAATCGATTTATCTTGAGATTCATCACCAAAGAACTGGGTTTCTTTACTGCATTTTATTGCTATACACAATGATTATTGAGGTTGGAGGAATTAGTGTATTTAATATAATAATAACTGTAAAAAAGACTTTAACATTGACTTTGCAAAATAAATCACACGGTCTCGTGCTAGCTACACTAAATTCGTATTCATTACATACCAAATACATCATAAAACTTAATTACTTCAAAGAATATGATTTTAAAGCAATGTCAATGTGCGCGTCATATCGGTAATCAATTCTTTTAATTACACTCAACGCAAAATATACCAGGCGATTGTTAGTGTTAAAAAAGAGAGGAAAAAGAATTGAGTATAATATTAACAAACTAATTATATCAGATTCTTATCAAATAATACTGAAATAGCTAGTTTTGTTTTAAATATTAAGCTCAATTCCTCTTTTCCTCTTTCTTTTACTCAGACAGTCGTTTGGTATATTCTGCTTTGAGTGTATATGCATACTAGCGATGAGAAGATAAGTACGTTGTATACCGACTTTATTATAATGATTCTCTTATCCAATGTAAATGCAGCACCGTGAAATTTAATAAAGTTTTGAATTATCAAATCAAATATTATCGCTGGATATGGTAATAATGATAAATGTGAGATAAGAGCTGAACAGACTATTACTCTATTGAAAATAATCTGAACATTTTACATTTTTGAAAAATAATATAGTAGTCAGAAATGTGGAAAAAATTTGATAAAAATAAAGATAGGAAATGAATTAATAAAATGGTCGATGTTATAAAATATTAGTAAAGATTTAAAATATTGAACAAAAAATTGAAAAGTATATCAATATAGATAATGATCAAAATCAACTTCGATCGACCTTTAAAGAAGATTAGAGTCTGTCTTGATCTTCAGCTAGAAAAATCAAGAGAAAATAATTTTAGCTCAAATATAAATGCTTCTTAAAGACACTAAAAACAAACAGTAGAGAATAAATTATCAGAGACTTGATTTTATTAATTTTTCATATTATAAAATTTGTGAGGGTCTTAAATTATTCAAAAAGATGAATTTGCAATTTGCAGAGACTTTTATCTCGGGTGCCCTTGGATTAAATAAGAGTAGACTGTTATTTGAAATACAGAGAATAATTTTTTTAAGCTGTATGCTATTTCTTGAATTTCTACAATTGGATATTATGAAAAGCAATTGGTGATCAAAACTCTAATAGAACAATATTGACTGTATTTATGAATTAATTAATCAGAAACCTGAAACTTAAGTAAGGAGAATATTTTACAAAGATAATTATAATATGAGATGATTAATATTATTATCTAATCCAGAATATCCACAGGTTATTTGAAAATGAAGAAATAATGATGGTTGTGAGCGTGCTTTTTATTCTTGAGTTTTCTTTTATTAGCGCTTTGCGCAGGTCGTACATCTACCTTTAGGTTTAGTATTCAAAGTCTAATCCTATTTGAGGGGAGGGTCATATTAATAAAATCTTGAATTACAAAAGATAGAATCTACTAAAAGATTTTGTGAATGAAATTTTCTATTCAGATGAGAATATAAGTATTTTAATTCAATGACATCTTGGAGAACTTTTAAAAATCATCTACTTTTTCTATTGCTTACATACTTTTCATAATGAGTATCAAAAATTTATTGAATTAAATATTATAAATTAAAATATCGAATCGAATGTTTAATTCAAAGTGAATAAACCAATATTTATCATTTCTGATAATTCGACTTTAAGCAGGCTATGAATAAAAATCAAAAGTTATTTTATTGCTAAAGCAAGAGAAATTAACAACAAAAATGGAACAAAGTATACCGGACAGCGAATGAATGAAGCCAAAACACAGCTCATATTAGTATGCATTTTAATTTTAATCGGATTGCCCTTTAATTTTGAAAGTCGAAATATAACTCATCTCTAAATTGTTTGCCTTTTATATTTCAGAACTGATATATTTATTATAAATATCTAGGTACGACGGCCAAAACTGTAAAAATTGAGATTTAAAGATAACTTTTATCTCTTATATCAAATTAAAGGTGTGATAGTTGTGTTCATTATCTTCAATTACTTTTGAGGTAAAATTTGCATTATGAAATCTACTGTCAAATAATTCGTGTACTACTTGCAGATATTCAGTTTAATATGTCAAAATCTCTAATATACTTAATTTTGGTTAGGTTACATAAATTGTTAGTGTTATAAAGTTTAGTGAGCAATCAAAAGGTTTAATGTTTCGTCAATAGAATAAAGATTTATTTTAATCAAATTAAGTTCATACCTAAATTTTATTATAGTTTCGTAATGTCTTTCATATTTCAAAAATGTATAATCAGTATTTTTATATTTTAAAATTCAAATAAAAAAATATTAAACTTTTTGAATATTCTCCTTATAAAAATAAAAGTTTTGGAAATCTATAAAATTTGAAAGCATGAATAAATCATTTTTATTTACACTTTATAATAGTTATAATTAAAGAGATTACATTGAATCCAATCACTTGTTTGAATTAAATCTTTGATTATGAGAGCTATTTCTATTAATGATTTTCAACTACGTTATAATCATTATTTTTTCCTCCATGTTCGAGGTTTTTAGAATCTATGAAAACCAAAGCATCTCTTTCACTAAGCTGTTTATTTCATCTCTCTCATCATTTAGAATTTCTTTGGTAAAGTTGCATTTTTTTATTTAAATAGGAGTTTTTGTGAGCTGAAATCATTTCCGAATTTAGTTTAAAAAAATAAATCAATATCTTTCTTATGCTGATTGAGATCTTGAATTACTATTAGAATAAGTATGCTTTAATTATAACGTTTTCTACTTAGATGTCTTCAACCACAGGTTAGATTCTCATTGTGGAGTTTGTATTTATATATTATAAATCAATCTGTATACTTATCTTAGGGTTTTAGGATTAAAGAAATATTGGCTGCATTTATATATGTAAATTTTTTATAAGCAAAATTTGTTTAAATTTAAGTCATCATGCATTATTTATTATCATTATTTAGCTTTTTCTTCATCTAGTAACTCAATAAATTCAATAAAATTATTTTTTCCAATAAAAATTAAAGTTGAGTAAAATATTTTCTAATAAAATAAAAATTTTAATCTTATAGTTTTTAATTTCATTAAATATAAGACTATCTGACAATATAAAATTTTTGATAAACAGATTCCTTTTCTAAAAATTAAAATATTGGCCACTTGAGCTTTAAAAAGGATATATTCCCAAAATTGCTATTAAATTAACTCTAATACTATTGAATAACTGAAACATCCTAGCGTGTTTCTCCAATAATGAATGGTTAATATAATGATTATTTCCCGTTAAAAACTTGACTATAAAACTATGTATTAATATTGCTTTTTACTGTATTTATTCTACTTTGTTACATTTTAAGTCGATTCCAACAAATTATCTTTCTTAAAAATCGTAAAGTTTATATATAATTCATTCAGCAACCGAATCATCGATTTTTCATTTAATGTGTCTAATATAAACAAAAGCACTGCAAGATTTAGTTATTGCTATTCTCTAAATATTGATTTCGATTTGATTTACTTAATTATTATGCAAATAAAAAAACTTGATACAGTTAATTTAATCCACTCCAAATAATAGATTTACCTCTAAATGTAAGTGCACTCCTTTTTCCTAAATGATACAAAATAAAAGGCTGATTGAGTTTGAGGGGCTGTTTGATTGACAATTGTCCAAACAAATATTTATTTTGCTGTTCCGAAACCATCTGCTGATACTCTTCCTTCTGTTCAAAGCTTCCTTTACTCTCTTCAAAATCTGAAAATCTTATTTGGTAGTCAAATGAAGCTGAATCACTTGAATCATAAGAGCGGGGAAACCTATGCATAGTAAAATAAAGCGAGTTATAATCTAATTAGTATAAGTGCTGAAACTCTCAAAGTAACTCTCTAAATCAAAGCAGAGTTAAAGCTATTTCTGATCTGTTTCAAATATAATTATGACGTAAAACAATATGAAATATAGTCCACTAAAAAAGATACCGAAATAATATATATCAACAACTTGTTCTATTTAGCTGGCTATCTAAACTTATCTGAAATATGAAGCTTCTTTAAAAGTGCATAATTAGTCATAAGTTATAATGATATATAAAAATTAGGAATAGTATCCTCGGTTTCACATTGCTCATCATTAGTTTTTGGATTACTCACTGTTATTTTCAAGTTAGTATTTACTTCCTAATTTTCTTTTTTACTTTACTCATGTATTGTACATAAGTTATTGAGAATTGGTTTTAAAATTTAATTTTTATGCTTTTTTGAGTTATTCGTAATTATTGAGCTACATCTTTAGAATAAAAGGATTTATTTTACAATCATCTTGCATTATTCTATTTAAATTAATCTTTTGTCCAATTAATTTATTAAATCTAAGTCTATTAAATTTTATTTATATTTCAAAAACATTCAAAATATTAGAGTCTGCTTTAAAATTTTTGATGTGAAAGGTCTTTATATTAAAAAAAGTGAAGTCAATTTTATTTAAATTCTTTCACAAAATAAAGATATACTATAAAAGGAGAAGTTGATTTCATTTTTAAATTCACTTAGATTTTATAAATTATATTACTTCATATTAAATTTTATTTAAAATAAGGTTTTTATTTGATAGTACTCCATTTTTATATTGTAAAATTTAAATTAATTTGTAAGATAAATAAAAGTCAATATTTCAATAACTAAATATTTCTAATTATAAAAAAAATAATAATTTTATAAATCAATTTAAAAATGAATCTATTAAATAAAATATTTATGAGCAACAATTAGTAAAAAAGAATATTACTCTATCTAATCAATAAATGTGCACTCTCAAAAATTAATATAAATAATACTGCATCTGATTTTTAGAATGATCTCCAACTTATTTGAAGTTCAATACAACGATTAAACATCAAGCTTGATATTTTAGGTGCTTTAAAATACATAATATTATTTAAATTTGCTGGATATAAACTGAATATGGAATTAGAGTTTTAAATATTGAATAAAGAGACAACTTTGATTATTATTAAAATTTTTACGTCTTTTACTTTTAGATGCAGAAGATTAATTTAGTAAACGTTGAAACAGTTGTATTCCTGCATTAGTATTTATAATATTCAGAATTTATCATTATTAACTTTTTCAGAGCTCTTATTATTTTATTTAAATAAGTTCTAATATATACATTATCAGAATATATTCAATACTTACATTTCATTATTTGATAGATATCGCTTGTCATTAAATTCCATGCAGAACTATATATTTAAAATAAAGAAGATCGTTAAATAGTAAATACATTGAAGTTAAAAAATTACATGCAAAAAAATACATCATGTTAGAAAAAAGCTATTCTTAAAAATGACACTATTTAAAATTATGTCTCTCAGTTGTTTAAAATCCTATCTAAAGTCCTCTACTTAAAGCAAAACTAATATTTTACTAGGAAGTTTTAGGTTGTTCCCTATGAAATTTCATTCATTAAAAGAGTGAGCTTTAAAGAAATGCGGGAAATGAATACACAAAAAAGTAAAGTTTAAAGTACCTATTCACATGTTAGTTTTTTTATGGCATATTACAATTATCAAGTTTCAAATTGTAAATATAATCCTTCAAAATATTCACTATTTTAATTGGTAAGTTTATAAGGGTATGAAAGAAGGATAATTCTTTAAGGCAAGTAAAGGTATTATTGCCTCTCAAATTGACTACAAAGAGGTTTAAATTGAAATATTGAAGGAGAATAACTTAACGTTAATAATCAAAAACTAATTTTAATCTCTTATCATTTCAAGTATTGAAGTTTATAAATTCAAAGCTTTTAAATACATAAGCGAATCATGATTTTTATACAAGGCTGTTAAATTTAATTAAAACTTTTTTTTTCTAATAATAATTATTTATTTTTAATTTCTAATTTAACTTATTTAAAATAAAATTGCTTCTTTATGTTTGATTTAAGCAACAAATAAGATTAATTCAGAATTTATCTCTAAAATAAGCGAAATTCGATTAAAAATTATTGTAATGTAGGCTAATACTATGAATTTTGTTTTGCAAGTTTTAATTGCTAATTGATAACAAACAAAATTAAACTAACTTATCTTTGAGTGACATATATGCTTAAATTTTTGTATATTTAATATTTTGTTGAGTTTAATCATCGAACACAATAATTAAATTTAGATAAATACCTAAGTAAACAATTAATCGTTAGCTTAATGTTTAATTTTTATTTCAAATTTATTGATTTTAAACTTTAATTAGTTTTATTTTATTAAAAATAAAGATTCTTTGCAGAGGTAGTATCCATAAGCAGTATATGCTTTACTTCATTTAAACACTAAATGTGTATGTAATTTTTTTATTTCTTGCTAATATAAATATATTGCAAACAACCATTATTATAAAATAGATGTGCGAAATTGCCTCTATCTTATTTTGTCAAAATATAAAATTGATTTGTGGTAGGCTCTTAGGAGGAATTCACCACTTTTAACAATTCATTTTCTCCTTTCAACCTCGTATTAAATTGTAAATTTGTTGCATTCATCAGCCTAATGCAAGTATTCAGGCTAAATTGTAACTTCTAAAATGTTAAGTATGCTGAGATATAACCAGGCCAATGCAAGCCTCAATCTACCACCTCTTTCTTATTGTTAAATTGGCATAAATTAAATCCGATTAAATTAATTTTAGTTATTAAAGTAAAGCTGATAAGTTGTTTTGTGAATTTATTTTCATAATCATCTTTTTGAAGGAATATATCTCCTTTTTGCTTATGCTATAATCTACCCAAACTAGTTACTTTTGAAGGTTTACATACACAGTGTCGATTTTTCAAGTATACATTTTCTCTCCCTAATTTTTGAACACATTTAGCAACAAATTGCTAATATATGAGACATTAGAGGTATTCGCCTCAATTTCAGCATCTTTTTAAAGAATATCACTAACAGCTGCAAGATATCATAGAGCAGTGATGTGATATCAACAAACTTTTCAGAAATACCATCAAGCAGATTGCTATAAGGACTTTTAATAGCTGATTATTAATGCTATCTTTACTTAAATATCAATAATTTATAATAGTAATTACTTTAAAATATATTTTAAGATTTATGATTTTATTGTATATTTCAGTTTCATTAATTAAAAGTTCAATAGAATTTGTGGAATTGAATAATCTACTAAAATTAAAAATTAATTATCTAATAATGTATTTATATGATGACTACTTACACTTCCATAATCTGTAAATATTATTCTGACTATATCATAGTATCTTAAGTAGTTGTCTTGCAATAACTTCAATTCTTGTTTTGCCCATTCATCTGTATCATTCGGTTGATATGGAACGTTATTTCCGGAAAAGTATTCATCGCCTACAAATGTATTTAGTTGTAATTGAAATGAGGAAGATAAGTTAATTAAATTTTAGATTCCAATTTATCAGCTGTAATTGTTTAGACATGGATTTCAATATGCATTAAAACATTCAATCATGCAACTTAATGATAAATGAGCCATTACTTGAATTTTAATTTGTGTGAAGAAAGAATATAATATAGAAACATGGAATTTTTAAAACTCTGAATTTAAGAATATATGTCATTAGTTAATTTTAGAACATTAAATATTATGTGAAATCTCATATCTGCACATAATTTTAGATTTTAACTTTGACAAATATTATTACCAAGACAAGTCAATATAAAAAAAATTCAGCGCAAAATATTTGGCTCTTTTTTAATCGATATAGTAAACACTTCAGAGACAAAACCTTATTATTTTAAGAGCTAATTTTTAGAATATAATTAAAATAAGATATTGATATTCAAATCTATTCAACAAATTGATTTTTCAAATTAACAAATCTGTTGTGTGAGAATATATATTAGTTTAAATTTGAAAGCATTTTGATTTATGGTATGTAAACTAAAGAGATTTTTAGATTTATATTTTTTATTGTAAAGCAACATTTATAAAATATTTTGTATAGCAATATAGAATAAAATTTATAATTTTAATAAATCTAAAGAGATCAATATTTTATAAAGCTTTAATTAAGTTTAATGCTTTTACATTTAAAAATAAACATTTTTTACCTAGGTCTTCGAAATTAATAACTGGAATTTGATCGGCTAAATCATTAGTCAAATCTTGCTGTAAATCCTCATCGTTGAAATATTTTTCATAATTATATTTATTTTCTTCAAAATCTTTGCTTATTTCTTGATTTTCCTTTCTAGGACTATCTAATTCTTTTGCTGAATAATTGTTTCTTTTTGATGAATTTAAGTCCTAAACAAAAGTAATCTGAAGTTGCTTACTTGATTATGTTCCTGGTCGTCTCTTGGATAATGCTCGGCTTTCTCTTTCTCGATCGATGACGTAGGTCTACTTGCAGATGAGTGGAGGAAGTAAAGCACTTACGAATCTAACTCCTTATGATCTTCATTGTTTATCTCTAACGGCTCTGTGAATTCATTGTTGAGTTCTGGAAATAGTTTGTTAAGTTCAGTCTCTGAGTTATCCTGCCCTGACTTCATAAATATGCTATTGTCTGCTGAATCTTTGACTAAAATAAGTGAGTAAGATTACTATTAATATATATCAACTAATATCGTATTGAAGTTGTCAAGTCCTCTAAACGATCAACATTTGCGAAACTAACTAGGTGACTTGACAAAGGAGGACTAGGTAACGTTGAATACGGTAATCCTCTTAATATTGATTTGAAAAATTAATTTACTTTTTTACACTGTTGTGTTGGTTTTTAATGATATTTGTATATTTATAAAATGTTTGGCAAACCAAAGAAGGAAATATACCTTCATTAGCAAGATATATTGATACGAGCTGAAGATTTCATATTTAATTTTACCTCAAACTTTATGATTTTAAACAAGAACAACATTAAATGAATTTTACTCTCATTAAAAGTATGCCAAGGAGCTGCTCAAAATTTTAAATAGATGCTCTTCACAACTAATTTGACAATAAATCTGAATGGTAGAAGAGCTTAATGGAGACAAATATATTTTATTGTGTATTTATAATAAACTATGCATTAACTCTAATGATATAAATGGTTACCTTAAAATCAAAATTTAGAAAAATAATTAGCTACTTGTATCACTGATTTTTATTTCAGAAATTTCCTCTTCTATTATTTTGCCTAAGGTTCTTATTAATTCTTATATTTATATAATATTTGGCATAAATTAGGTATTGTATATTATTTGATGGATAAAAAGAAATTAAGATTAGCAGCTAATAAACTAATCAAAAATTTAAAAGTTATTTTTGAACTATACTAATAAAAGCGGTTCAGACATTGACGCTGATTATAGTGGCGTTAGGATTGAAGTCAAAAATTACAATAAATTAGTCATATAAAGGTCATTGAAGAGTTAAAGACAGAGAAATGTAAAGATATAGATGAATTTATCTAATCCAGCATTGAATCAGAGAAATCAGAAGAAAAAACATCAGAAATTAGCAATGATAGTGATGAGAAAAAACAGGAAAATCCTTATAATAAATGAAAACCTGCAAGATTTAAATTTTCAAAGATAATATTAAAATAAAATATGTGATCTTATGTGACACTATTATAAAAAGGACTCACAACAAACGAGGTGATTGCAAAAAAGCTTAATAGGGTTCATCGGTCAATTATTTACTATTTTCTAGTACCATAAAAATTAAGTTGCATGTACTTCAAACATTAGAGAGGATGATTTTAAAAAATCACCCATAAAAATTGATTGGGGAGAAAGACACAGAGATTATAATTTTAACATTGTTATTTTTGCTAATGAATTTGTGATAAATGATTGAGTAAAAATCCCATAAACAATTGAAGAAAGTAGAAACAAATAGAGTCATAAGGAAGAAACGATGTAGAAAAATCAATGTATGAGATGGAACTTCATCAAAGGGAAAAAAGCCTTTAAAAGCCAACATTTTAAAGCATGAATTCTGAACCCTAATCAAGATGATAAAAATTTTGAAAATACAAAAAAGATTGCTGATGAAGCCATCGATCAAATATGTAAACTACCTAAAATCAATTGAATAAAGAATATTAATTAGCAGCTCATAAGTCCTGATCTTAATCCTCAAGAGAATGAATGGCAATGTAAAAAATAGATTAAGAAATGAAAATGTTGACAGAGAAAAAGATGATAGATAGAGTGAAAGAGCTATATGTTAGCCGACATGAAGAGTTTATTAAAAAATTAAATTAATGAGAGGCAAAGTGTAAAAGTGTGCTCGCTAATACGCAAGGAGGAGTTCATGTACATGAAGTCAAATAAAAATGTTAATGCATGTGTCACTGCAGGGATGAAGTATATTTCGGATTATTATAATCCGATAATCAGAAAGTAATCTAATCAATTAATTATAATAATCCTTACTTTTATTCTCATCTTCATAAACGAATTAACGAATACTTAAAATTTTGGATAGAATTTGATGAATTAGAAATAGGATTTTCTCTCAAAATTTATGAGAAAGAATATACGAAGTTAAAAGGAACTCATTTATAGCTGAATCATAAATTAATGTAGATAAAGCATCAAGCAAACTTTGTTAAGACTATTTACTCTTTATTAGAAGTCGATATAAAAGTTACATTAATCAAGAATAAAAGTTAAATCTTAGAATATAACTGAAGAATTCTGATATAGCCGTCTGCCATATCTTTAAACTTAAAATTACTCTCAACTCTATAGTATATTCGCTAAATAAGTTTTAAAATACTGATTAATATAACTTAATTTTCAACTAAATTTCAAGTCTCTTTTTTAACAAAATTATCAGCATTATTGAGTTAGGAATGAGATTTTCTAAAGTTCAGAATACATTAAAATAACAAATCTTTTTATTTGGGCAAAGACTTCAACAATACTTATTACTCATTTTAATATTTTCTTACAACTTTTCTAAATCAATGTTTTACTGAGTTAAAGAGAAATCAGCAATCTAATATAGTATAAATTAAAAAATCAATCTAAGAAGTCTTATGGTGAGCTAAAAGTTAAAACACTTAAATCTAAAGTTTTCTAAGGTAACAATGTAGTCGATTGATGAGTCAACATATTTTGAAGTGCTATTTCTGCAAAGAAATTAAATGTCGTTTTTCTAAAGTGACCTTTCTCTAAGAAAACTAAAGTAAAATTTCATTAAGTTTTGAGAGCAAAGTGAGGATATAGTTGCTTCTCTTATTATAGCCTAACTAATGTTTTACTCTTAAATGATTTAGTCAAATACAAAAGTGTTGTCCAATACATTTTCAACAGCTTGAAAGAATAAATAAAAGAAGCTAAGTAAAAAAACAATGTTTAAATAAAATTAATCATGTATAGTAAATAATATGTTTTTGTTAATTTCTCTATTTTTGTATTCAATTAGATGAAGGGTATAAAAGTTTGGAAGATTAAAATCTATTCAAGTATGCATTAAGCAATCTCTCAACTTAAAGCTAACTTAGTTTCAAATGCAGCTGATGTTTGACAAAACTTAACTTGCTTTGAATGAAGTTGTAATTATATCATAAACTTAACTGTGAAATACTATATTTCAAAGAAAATGAGTATGAACATTATACAGGTTAAAATGCCTCAATATCGCGCTATGAGGGCAAATTTATAATTTTGATCATTTGTTATTCAAGTAAGACAGAACCAATTAATCTCAAAAGCAGTACTATTTTGTATAGTTTTGTACTTAAGTTTAACTTTAATGTTTGATAAACTAAAAAAAGCTCTGAATTTATTGTATTTTGAGAGAAAAATTACAGGGCAAAAAGATCATGGAGGAAATAGAAGAGAAGACATCTATCGACATAGGACTTTGATAACTATAGGTAAGCCTCATCACTAACAATGTATATGGTTATATACAAGTTCACTCTATGAATTCCAAAATAAATTAAAATGAACATTTTTAGATGTACGATTAAGTTATTCTATTTCAAACTATGAAAGCTTTACTCAGTTTTCAGAGAGAAATTATTTAAATTACATACTATTGAGTTTAAAAGAAAACTAGAAAATGCAAACTAATCAAAATAGATTCAATTTGATGCAAGTCTATCTAAATAAGAATTTTGTGCTATTGAACCAGCACCAAATTTTCTTCATTTTTATCTTACTGTTATTGTCCTTCTCGATCTCTTCCATTTTGAATATTTTTATAGAATTCAAAATTTAAATTTTGCTATGGGGTTTTGGGGTTTTGGGGTTTTGGGG
>JAQGFW010028638.1:0-11143 GCA_030463445.1 Euplotes aediculatus
ATATTGTTTAAATTTTATTTGAAAAGTTTTATTAGAAAATATATCGATGTTTTGACAAGCCGAATTATTAAGAAGTATAGAATCGAGTAAAGATTTATATTCTGAGTCGTTATTCTAAAGCTGTCTACTTTCACTACTGTAAATGTGAAAGTCACATGTGAAGTAAATAAATATAAGCTAAAATTTTGGGCTAAATTTTAGTATAAATGATGTTGCTTGATAAAAACAATTCATCTGAAATCTAAAATTTGATAATTTTGAATGCAGCATGGAGTTCATTACTCCAATCCGCAACTACAGTACATTCTGAGAACTAACCGAGCTGAAAGGGAGACTAAAAAGATTATCAAACAGTCAGAGTTTATTACCTATGACATTAGTACAAAGTTAAACTCATAATTAAATAGATCAAAAGATCAGCAGAGAAATGGATGTTGATATGAAATTTAACGATTACCTCAAGCAGAAGTATCTCACAAAGGCAAGAATGGCTTTTAATTTCATAGAGAAACTCTCCTTTTGCTATTGAGAAAGTCATAGGTAAACTTGAAAAGCTTCAGCAGAATTCAAGCTACTTAAAGAAGTTTGAAAATGAGGTAGAATTTACTTTATCTTTTAACAGTTAAATTTTATACTTTTTAAGTCAAACCAAAAATTGATTCTTTTAGTTTGCAAAATTTATTCTCTTTAGACATCAAATCAGGAATTAAAGCAATCCTTAGTAAGTTTGCTTTTGTCCAATTTAAAATAGAAGCTTGATAGTGACAGGAACAACAAAATTTTTGATGTAACTGATAGAACTTCGAAGCTAAAACAAAGTGCAGATACAAAGAAAAATACAAGAAAAGGTAACATAAAAAATTAATCTTTAGATGGGCCTCAAATTGAGATACAGACAGATCATCAGAACATATTTGATTCTGAGAATATATCACTAAATTCGTCTAATTCAGGATCAGAGTACAAATCCGGACTTTCAGAATCATTTAAAGAAGGTATAATTTACTTATTGTCTCTTGAATAATTTAATCTCTAAATTATGACATTAAGTTTAAAGATTAACTTTTTTTAGAAAAGAAGCAACTAAAAGAAGCTGAAGAAGTATGTTTTTCTCTAACATTTTTAGGATAACAATGATGATGACGAAACACCTGTCAAAGTTGAAGTCAAGAAAAAGGAGACTCCAAAAACACAGAAGAAAAGAATAATGTCTCAACTCAACAATGTGCTTAAGAGCAGCAGTAAAGAGAAGGCTATTGATAAACTATTTGAATCATTAGATAAGGACGACATCTCTGTGCTTGAATCAACTATCAGATCAAATGCGATTTCTGAGTTCAAATAAGCTTAGAATTAAAGAACCTTCCTTCGACGATAAGCTCAACTCGAAGAGCATAAGTCCTTATATCTCACAATATGCCGAAGACACAGTTGAAAAAGTGCACAAGAAAAATAAAATATCTGAAGCTTGTAATTTTCTGAATTTATTTATTCAAGTTTAGCAACAGAGGTTCTTTGAGAATTTATAAACCTATGCTTTATCAATATCAAAACCAAGATCATAAGTTTAATTAGAAATGCAAATTAGGGATAATAAAGAATCTAAAAAATGATATTAAAATATAGTATTTTATTAAGTTTAGCCTAAAGTATTTAGTTTATAGTACAAAATTATGAAACAAAATTTAGGGAAAATAATATGTTGGATTTTTATTCTAATAAAATCTTTATTGTTAATTTATTGGTATTGTTTAAAATTATTTTTAGGAATTGACATAGTAACGAGACCAAAAACTCCATACTTTAAAGATGATAAAGGTATCTGAGTTATAAATATATTTAATGAATAAACTATCTAAATTTTTATAGGAAAATAAATATCCATTAAGTCTTTTTGCAATGAGTAAGCAACATTAAAATTTAGACTTTTTAATTAATATCTTAAATTAAAAGCGTAAATAAAGCATTTTATACTATCAAAAGTAATTTAGATCAAAGTAGAAAAGAATTAGTAAATATGATTACCTCTGCAGACAATAGAGATGATAATTTAAACGAGTTCAACCTTTTAAAAGTAAGACATGCAACGTACAATCATTTTGAACAAGAATACAAAACAATGTTAAGAAAGGAACAAGAACTTAAAGTAAAGAAAAACATGCTTTCAAGAGACTCTTTGGCAACCACCTCAAATTGGTTGAGAGCTATGAATTCAGAACAGAGAAATAGACTGATTGAAAGCTGGAATAAAGCTTCAGGAAACAATTAAATTTCTATCAAGATTTATAATTAGCCTTTGTCTACTTCAATTTGAATTTCTCGTTCTTTATTGAACAACTATTTGCTGTAAAATAATTTATTTGATTACTATTTAAGTAAAAAGTCATCAGATTCGTTAGAATAAAGCTTTCCTGTTTGCTTATCAATCTTTAATTTATGAGTTTTTCTGAGATCAAAGATGAAATCATTTCTTGGGATAAAGTCCTCTTTCACATACTGCTTGACATATTTGTTTTCTTTTGTTCACATTTGCTCTATTAGCCCTCTAACTGATTGTTGAGGATTAAGTTCGAGGAATTCTAAAAACTAAAGCATTTTATCAATACCTTGAACTTTTTTGCCATAATAATTCGCATAAGGATGAGGAATTGTCGATACTTCCTTTGTATTACTTGATTTATTATTTCTTTTTCTACTTTGAGTTGCATCATTCTTATTTTTCTTTGCAATTTTTGGCATTTTGAAGCCTCCACCTAATAAAAATTTCTTAATTATTTAACCTCAAAAATAGTTTTACTTTGCGGAATAGACCTTTTAGATTTTGAACGGTTTAACAGCTCATTTTGATTCAGTTTACTATTATCGATATTGTTTTGAATTATAAATTATTTAAACCTCATATTCCATCAACTGGTTTATACTCCCTTCTCTCTTCGTTTGAGTACTCTGGGAGGTTGACTCCAGCTTCGTAGTGAAGTCCTGATACAGTAAGATCATTCAGATTTTTATTCCCGACAAGCTGTCCTTGAGGAATTGTCACATTGTTGTTTGTATTCGAAGATGATGAATCTTGCTCATATAGATTACGCAATGCGTTGACACCTATAACTTTTAGAATATGTCAAGATACTTTTTAGAAATGGTTTAGAACGAGTCCCAATTCTATCAACGCTATCATACAACTTTCTTCGAGGTCCTCCTTTTGCAGTAGCAATTTTTGAATTTGTATACTCCAAAGTATGAACGTTATCATAAACTATAGATTAAGGTTTGAAGTTTTACCTCCTTCATTATTTTGATTAATCAAGGTCACACTTTGGTCTGTTGTCATTAAAGTATCATCTCGAACTTTTATATAATCGTCATCGATCCCCGAAAGGTCTGGAGGAGGATTTAATAAAAATGATTTTGATTTTCCTTGAACTATCTTCTTATTAAAAAAAGAACTGTTGTTTCCAATACTTCCTGCTAAGAATTTTTTATGGATAATTTTAAACGTCTCTGATAAACTATTATTTGTTTTTGCTAATGTTCTAAAGCTTGTTAGTATAGGGTTGTCTATTCCTTTATTACTAAGAACCACTTTATCAAATGGATCAAACTTCCTCAAGTTTTGATTATCTGTTAAAAGATTTAAAGCAACTTCTGCTTTTTCTGGTGACATCAAGAAATTCAAAAATTGAGGATTTAGACTAATTATATCTTCCTTTTTAAAGTTATTCAAAAATATTGTAAATCTTGGATAACGTTTAAATCTCTTTGGCGACCATCCATTATTAGTAGATGCACGAAGTGTTGAATGTTTCAAATAGTCATCTTGTTTTGTATATTCTATTGCGTAAGAGTTCTGATCATGTCTACTTTTACGCTTAGAAATATTTGTTGATTCTCTTTTCTTAGCTAATGCTTTGGCTCGATCTTCTCTTGATGTAATATCTCCTGATGTTTTAAATACAGCTTTTGCTCTAATAACTTCATTTTTACTTTCGCTATCATGCGACTCCAAAGGATGGACTAAATTCATTTGTTCATTCAAAGGGATAGTAAGGTCTTCTAAATCAACATTTGACTTTACAAGATCATTATTATAAATCTGGTTATTATGAGATACAAGATTTATAGATCCATTATCAGCATAGCTTGCCTGATTTATCAAATACTGATAATTAGTTTCTATTGGAGTAAGCGCTTCATCCTCCAAATTATAATGCATACTAAAACTTTCACTGTTTCTAAAGTTCTTTTCTTTTTCAAAGTTTTGATCTCCTTGAGAAATCGAATCTCTATAATAAAAATAAAGTGTTACAGTTTAGTAATTATAATCTTTAAATAGGTTTTAAAGAATTACTTTTTCTTTATGGCATCATGTTTAATGTGATAACTAATTCGAGGCTTTGCTTTAATTTCTTCTCTGCTTTTCTCTTCAGAATCTAAATTCAAAAATATTTCTGCATTTCTATTTGAAGTAAATTTGACTAGTTTTTCATTGACTTTGCTTTTGCGTTTCAACTTAGTTTCTTTAATGTGATTTTGATAGGCTTCCTTAAATCGATGATCGAATCGTTTTTCTGATCTTGAAACCAACTGCTGAAACTCTACTTTATATAAAGGTATCATAATTACCGATATGCTGAAGTCTATTTTTGAAGAGCTTGTGTTAAAATTTCTTTCCCAATAGCTTTTACTTGTTGAATTTTACCAAGATTTGAATAAGCATATTTACTTTCTCTCTGTGGCTGAGATTCTATTGTATAAATTAAAATTTTAGTACCATTATTACTGTCACTACAGGAAGAACGTGTACTTTCAGGATAGTTATATTCATGAATCGTCGAATTTGCAGCTTGGTTATTCAATTTAAATAGAGGGATGTCGTCATCTAAAAATGCGAACAACTGCCTACCTTCCTCTCCGTCGTACTTCATTCTCAGTATTTTTCCGTAGTGGTTCAGAATCTAAAGCTAGCTCACTCAGCTTACGTAGTTTCGCCGTTGATAGTTGTTCATTGAGTATGTTTCTGGGTACTTTTGGCCGTCAATCATATTTTGGGTTTCTATTATTGTCAAAACAACGAGTTACCGAGCTCTGCGTCCAAGCTGTTTTGGATGTCGATGTCTTGATTGTGTCGTTTGTCTTTGAACACAATTCTATTTCGGTGGCTTGAACTTTTTCTTGTGAGGCTTGAACTCCTTTGTTTTGAAGAAGGACTTGAGAAATACGACTGGATCATCAACTTTCATATTTTTCGGACTTTCATTAAGCGCTTTGTCGATAACTTGTTCGAAAATGTCTTCGTTTTTGATAGAGAATAATTCTTTTGCAAGTCTATCGCTTTGTTCGTCTATTGAATTGGCCATCTAATAAATTAATCGGTCACGACAAATCATAAATGCACAATTGTTTCAACTTTGCAAATATTAGCGTTGACCTATCAAATGTTTGAATTTTCAGGAAATTTTGTATATGTCGACAACTTAAAGTTGGTTTCGAATAAATAGGCGACTCACAACGAAAACTAATGTTTAATAGATGATCGAAATCGCGTGATACTATCTATGTTCTTACATAATCTGGCTGGCCTTCGTTCATTATATTTTATTTGTTTTAAATTATTCAAAATTATCTAAATATAAATACAGACAAATATTGAGTTGATGGACACATTAAGAGTAACTTTGAATTAGAGTTTACCATCCGCCCATGTAACCGCCAGGTGGTTGCATTCCAGGGAATCCACCCATACCGCCGAATCCCATGCCTGGCATTGAGCCTGGAGATGGCATAATTGCTTGAATTTGAGGCACGCCTGCTTGAGGGAACAAGAAGCCCATGTCGATGTCTTGAAGTCTGTTTGCTGTCTCTTCGTGTGTTCTGTCTTCGGCAGGCTAAAAGTAAATTAAATGATAAAAGTTACCTTCTTGGGTGGAGCTTCAGTTTTGGTGCTGAGGTCTTTCATGAACTGTACAAAGTATGGCATGGCATATTCGATAAGTCCAAATCTCCATGCAACTTCCATTGCGACATCTGGCTTTATTAGCTCGTAGCAACTGTAAAGCATAGCAGCAAACAGTTCTTTTTCTCCAGTCTCCATGAAGAATCTGAGTAGGTCTTCAGCAAGACGCATGTCTTTGCTTTCTGCGACTGTTTCAATAGCATCTTTCCAGAGTTCATCTTTCTTACTAATATCAATACTTTTATCGAACTTGGTGTTCTTACGATAGATAATAGCAGCAATACGTCTGAATTCAAGAAGCTCGTGATTTTCAATCTGTTGGGCTAAGCTCAAGGACTCAAAATTGTCGTACTCAGTAATTGAGGTACGTAAGCCTTCATAATCTTCGTTCTCGACGTAGATTTCATTCAGGGCTTCGTTGACAGAGCTTACGTTTTGGTTCTGAACACTCTTCAGGAAAGGTTCAATAAGTGTGAGATGGCCTGCTTTTCTCATTACACTAACACACTTTGAAAGATCAATCTTCATAGCAAGCAATTTAAGTAAATCGTTGAGAAGCATTGGCTGTTCTTCAAGATAGAAAATAAGAGAACGATAGTACAAGTCCTGATTGGTTACTTTGAGTAAGTTTTGGACAAAGATGTCATGACGCCAGCATGATGGTGAGTGCTCAACCATTGTAATAACAGCATTGTCAAATTCTTCATACTGAGTGTGCAAAAATACTGCCTCGGGCCACATTTGCCACTTTTGTCATGTTCTAATTAGCTTTGAAATATTAATTTTTTGAGCATAAGTACGGATGTGATCCATAAGTCTGTCAGGGTCATACTTTGCATACATAACTCCAAGTTCAGTGTAAATACCCATATGAGCACGCTCAAGACCAAGACTGCCTTCAAGCAACTGAGTGCATTCGCGGTAGTATCCGAACTTTTCATAATGTTGAATGAGCCCTTCTAAGTGGTCAGGATGAATAACAATGTTCAAACCAGCAATTGCAGCAAGTCTGAACTCTTGAGAACGGACACATGCAAAAGCAACTTTCTTCCAGATTTTCGGAATATTTGCCTTCTTGGCAGCCTCCAATGCAGCTTGATATTCTTTCAAAAATATGAGTGTTGATGCGAGCTTTTGGTTGTTTCCGACGCTTATGTAGAGAATCTTAGCAGCTTCAAATAAGCGTTCTTCGAAGCATCTATCTCCAACTTTTTGGATGTCTCCTTGATTTGTTTCATGGATGAAATCTTCGAGTTCACTGAGCATGTTTGTCTGAGCATATGCGTAAATGAGCTCACTATCGATTTGTGGGTTCTTTGAGTTAGCTGCTCTTGCCATCAACAAGAACTTTACGAGAGGCTCAAAGTTGTTCATGGCCTCAGCTTGATCAATAACTCTTGATGCGTCAGAATGGTCCTTAGCTCTGCAGTAGCTCTCAATAGCGTCTTCGACTCGACCAGCGTCGATGTATGCTCGTCCCAATTTGCTCCAGACTGGCGGCTTGTTGACCTTCTCTGCGTATTCAGAAGCAGCACTCAGGTTGTGCATGTAGTCAATGTACACGTCAACGACTTTCTCGGGTTGGTTCTTCTTTTTGTAGATCGCAAGTGCTTCGTCGTAGAGCTGGTACTTGCTGTTGAGGGCGATTTCGGCCAGATGATCTCCGTCAAAGTTGTCGAGACGGTTGATGTACTCCATCACTTTCGTCCTGTCGGTCTTGATGGCTGTGAACAGCAGCAAGTTCTGAAGATCTTGGTTTGACGAGAAATCACTGTTGTGCAGCACAATTTTCTCAAGAAGTTCCATAAGTTCGCCAGGCATATCAGCGTCCATGAAGGCCTTAACAGTAGCAGCGACTTCTTCAGGATTATCACTTTCAGGTAATGCAAACTGGACTACTTTATCAATAACAGCTTGTTTATGTTCATTATCCTGGGTTAATACTTTGCTCCACAATTCTGGATCCCTACGTTCAACTAAGTATTTAGCTTGAAGTCTATAGAGATAGTTTTTGTTAGAAACCTCAATAAGTTCATCATCACATGATCCCCATGCTCTACGATAAGCAATAAATGCAAGATCCCCATTTCTTCCTTCAGCATACTTTCCGACTACCTTTGAATCATAGTAAGGATTGTTAATAAGGAAATTCTCAGCCTCGTGTGAGTCATGATCGATGAAATTCATGGCTAAGGCATTATGAAGAGCTGGATCTTGATTTCCTTCATTTGCTCTTGCTTGTAACCAATCTTGAAGATCTTTTCTTTTGCTTCTTTGATCAAATTCCTCAACTAATTCTCCAATCGGGCACATACGAATTGATTTCAGCAGCAAATTAATATAAACATCATCACAGTCAAGGTCAAGTAGAGTTCCAAGTACCTTTGGTGCAGCGGCATTGTTAAACTTAAGTACGTAAATCTCAATGAATCTATTTTTCTTTGCTTTGTATAAGTATCTAGTGAGTTCTGGAACGAAGCCATGAATATCACAAAGATAGATTAATGGTCTTGGATCTTGAAGAGGAGTCTCCATCAGGAAATCTCTAACTTTAATTGGATCATAGTGATTTGTTCCCTTGATTACTTTTTCAAGCTCAGCAATTTTATTGAGTTTTGTTGCAGCTTGAATGTATTTGAAGTAACAATCTTCATCTTCAGTCTCGGGCAAAATATGTCCTAAATAAAAGAATAATCCATCGAAGCATTGATAATGTTCGAATAATTTTATTATAGTTGCACTGTCCAATCTTGGATATTCTGCAATAGCTACTTCAGCAACTCTTTGAACGTTTTGTCTATTGCTTCTCATTAAATCGTCTAATGACTGAATAGCATCTTCAGGTTCAAGTCTCTTAAATACAGCAATCATTTGTTCTTTTGGAATTGCATGGACATTGAGAAGTGCTCTCTTAATGTCATCTGTACTATTGAGATGCTCGAGTGCTCTTCCATATAATCCAGCTAATTCACAGAGTTTTCCTATCTTCTCTCTGTCATAATGTGTGAATTGTTGCATCTGGAAAATAGCCTCAGCAACTTGTGGAGCAGTTCTCAAGTTGATTTCAAATAGTTTTGTTTGCAAATGTCCTTCTTCGGGTCTGTTTCCTTTTAAGGCTTCTAATAAAAATGCAGTTGTTTCTTGAACTTTGTTGTTCTCCATGAAGATTGATGCTACTCCTTCGGTTGATACCATATTTGGTCCTTGGGAATAAAGCCATTTAGCAAGTCCTAAAGCAGCTTCTGAATTTCTTGGAGTAGTATTTCTGATTACTGTAAGATAATCAACTTTCTTTCCAGACTTTGCAAGATATGTCTGAATTTTATCATATTGCTGAGTCTCAACAAGTCCTTGAACGACTTGTTCAGGATTGTCAGAAATGATATAGCATGATAGACCAAGTTTTGGATCAACTTGCTTGATAATCTCAGCAAGCTCATCAGTAATTGTGAGCTTTTTCTTTTTAATCCAATCTTCGACTAAGTTCTTTTTACCTTGAGCTAAAACTGGCTTAACAAGCTCCATTGATTCAACAGCATTTAAAGTAGTTGTCTCAAGAAGTGTGGAAAAGTATATTAGGATTGGTGGTGGTCCACTTGGGGATGTAACGCTCTTGAACTTGGTTATAGTATCATTGTTTCTTAAAGTATCTCCTGGCGCCTCTCTTGCAATCTTAGCTGCATTCTTATAATCTCCAGTACCAAAGAATTTATTGAATTGAGCCATAAATAAGTTTTCAGCTCCTGGAAGTGAGTATCTTTGAGCCATTTTAAATGCAATTCCTACATTATCAGTAAGATGAGTGCATTTATTCATAATGTATGAAATCAGATTTTGCTCATCTACATTAATTGCAAGGATTTGTCCATCTCTATTAATGCAAATGCATCCATCTGTCTTCGTATTTTTAACTGATGTAAATATTAACGATGTTGTAATTTTCTGACGATAAAGTAATGATCCGCTTGCCATTGCATAAACAAATAAGTATCCGAATTTTGTAACAGCAAACAATATTCCGTATTTCTCAGCAGCATGAATAATGACTGGGAAATCATTGCTAACATCAGGAGGATAAGCAAAAGCTGCACTTTGTTTAAATTTAGCATCTTCACCATTTGGATTTCCAATTTCCATGATTCTTAAAGTAGAATTTGGCTGTCCTTTCTTTTTCTCAACAAAACTAAAAAGACTATTTTTGAATTCAGGATTATCACAGACACAGACTTCAGAGAACGCTCCACAGAATCCTTCCAAAATTTGTTGTTGTGATTTTTCGATAGAGTAGAGTTGCATGTTTCCGACAATACTTTTATCTTCAGCTGCACCTATTCCATGTAGGATAGCCCATGTTCCACTAGCTGAGACAGAGTATCCCATAATATGGCTACCAGCAAGTTGAGAAGCTCTATCAAATACTTTTGTAAGTGTTCCTGTCTTGGCATCCAAATGATGCACAGCTTCTGTTCCGACAACTCCAAGAGTAGTTGGATTTAACCAGGTCCAAAACTCAATTTCTTCTTTGACTTCAGCTTGACAAATTTTCTTTTCGTTTTTCATATCAAAAATTTGAATGAAGTTGCTTCCACTAGCAGCCTTTGCTCTAGCTGCAATGATCAAGTTGATTGGATGAACAAGAATATGTTCAGCTTTCATTGTTTTTCTTGTAACTGCAAAACCTGAGCCAATATCAATGATAATGAGTTCCTATATAAAAGTATCGTTTAGAATATTCAAAGAGTACGAATCTTTTGAACAATCAGAGTATTAAAGCAGATAATCTTCAAATCAAATGTAAATATCTATGCAAGAACTATCGGTAAGTAAATCTCAAATGTTATTTTTATCAAAGATAAATATTTTAATTAACCGCCTCAAACATATCTAATTTTAAATACAACATTGACTTAAATTAAAAAGGTCAAAATCTTAGTTCAACTTACTCCACCCTCTTTCATCGAGATGTACTTTTCAGATTCAAAACCTAAGTTGCCAGGCTTAAAGAGATCTTTAGAGAGTCCTAAGTCTGTAAGTGAATAGGCTTGGGTATATCTAATTGGCAGAATGTCTTCCATCTTATATCAATTAAATTTTATGTATTCAAATAATTTAAATTCTCAATATATAGACTTCAAAAAGGGGTTTTGGGGTTTTGGGGTTTTGGGGTTTTGGGGTTTTGGGGTTTTGGGG
>JAQGFW010028686.1:0-10364 GCA_030463445.1 Euplotes aediculatus
CAATGGAGTTAGTAATATTGTTACGAATATGATTGCAGGAACGTATACATTCCGACTGACTGTTACTGATAATCAGGGAGCAAGTTCCAGTGCAACCATGGATATTAATCTGAGTTCCGGAAATAATACCCCTCCAACGGTTAATGCTGGCTGGAATCAGACCATTCCACTTCCCATCAATGCGGCAACGCTTAATGGTTCAGCTTCTTCTGATCCGGATGGCTTTATCGCCTCTTACAGATGGGTTCAGCTATCAGGCCCTTCAATCGCTCCCATGAGCAATCCGAATGGAGTAACTAACATAATCACTGATCTGGTAGCAGGAACTTATACCTTTCGTCTTACCATTACTGATAATGACGGAGCCTCGGCATCCTCTAACGTAAATATAATATTGACTGGAGGAAACAATCAGGCACCTATCGCCGATGTAAGCTGGAACCAAACCCTTTACTGGCCTGTAAATGCAGCCACCTTAAATGGCCAGGGATCATCTGATCCGGATGGATCTATCGTTAGCTACAGATGGCAACAGGTATCAGGACCATCAACAGCCCTGATGAATAATCCGAATATTGCACGTCCGGTTGTTAGCAATATGGTGGTTGGAACCTATGCATTCCAGCTTACTGTTACCGATAATGGAGGACTGAGTAATTCAGCAACCATGCGGGTATTTATTACCAATACTACCGGCCAGGCCAGTTCTTCAACCAGTGGTATGGAACATGGTGCGTTTTTAATGGCAAGTCCGGATGCTGACCAAAAGATTGCAGCCACAAAATTCAACGTGTATCCAAATCCGGCTACCAACTTTATAACGCTGGAATTTGGCGAACTAGTTACAAAGAATGCAACCATCCGCATTTATTCATCACACGGAGCGTTGTTACGGCAAGAAAGAATTCAGGGAATTCAGGCAATAAGAAATAAGAAAATAGATATCTCTACATTCAAGTCGGGAATGTACATCCTGGTTTTACAGCTGGAAAATGGCGAAAAACGAACAGGAAAATTTGAAGTAGCAAAGTAAAAAAAAGAGGCTGTTCAAAAGAACAGCCTCTTTTTTTTATTACAAAGAAGGTTAGCGATCACGCATACAATTCCAGCAATTTAGAAACAATTCGTTCCGCCGTTTTCCCATCCCACAAGGGCGGCACAGAACTTTTTTTCCATTCATTTTTCATCAGTGTATCCAGATATGGTTTCAGTTTATCCGGATCTGTTCCCACCAGCACATTTGAGCCCATAGTAACCGTCTCGGGGCGTTCGGTAGAGTTACGCATTGTCATACAGGGAACCCCTAATACGGTAGCCTCTTCAGTTATCCCTCCGGAATCAGTAATAATTCCCTTCGCATGTTTAATGAGGTAAATAAATTCAAGATACGGAAGAGGCTCGGTTAATACCAGGTTGGGAAACTGAATACCAAGGGTATCCAAAACCTTACGGGTTCTTGGATGAACCGGAAATACAATCTTAGCTGAACCGCAATTTTTTACAATCTGATCAATCAGATACTGAAGATTAGTTGCATCATCCACGTTAGCCGGGCGATGAAGGGTCATCAGGATATAATCTCCCGATTCGATATTTTGCTCTCTGAAAAATGCCGGCTCAACGAGTTTATCAAGATTAAACAAGAGTGTATCAATCATGGTGTTTCCCACAAAATGAATCATGCCAGAATCAAATCCGGAAGCCCTCAATAAATCATTGGCAAACTCAGAAGTAGTAAAAAAATGATTGGAAATTGAGTCCGTAACAATCCGATTGATTTCTTCAGGCATAGTCATATCCCCGGATCGTATACCAGCTTCAACGTGAACAGAATCAATGCATAATTTTCTGGCAGTAATGGTACAGGCCATGGTTGAAGTAACGTCTCCCACTACCAATACCACATCCGGTCGGTTTTCAAGCAGCTCTTTCTCAAATCGAACCATAATTGCTGCAGTCTGCTCAGCCTGGCTTCCTCCTCCTGCTTCCAAATTCGAATGCGGTTCAGGAATTCCAAGTTGTTCAAAAAATACAGAACTCATCTTAGTATCAAAATGCTGTCCAGTATGAATTAAGCGGTATTCAATTTTTACACCTAGTGCTTTTCGCCTTTCAATTTCCCTGACAATCGGTGAGATTTTCATAAAATTGGGGCGCGCACCGGCCACTAATGTAATTTTCATAAGCTTATTATTTCTTTCCGAATTTATCGTCGAAGTAATGGATATGATTTACGGTATCCTGGATATTAACTTTTGAGGAAGCCCCGAAAAGTATGGAATCCACATTGGGAAGCGAACAGACATATTCTATCGCTTCTTTTGCCGGAATAGCTCCTCCTGCTAATACCTGCATGGCAATTGCTCTTAATTGTCTGGTTTTTAAAATATGTTCATAATGCTCCTTACCACCAGACATTCTGAATCCAACCTTATTGATGGAAGAACAAATTATCGGATTTTTAATGCCGGCTCCCTCCAGCAAATCAAGCAATGCCGGCATATTCATGGTAATGAATCCAGCTTCCACATTGTATTTCTTTTTTACATAATCGTGGTAAGCAACCAGAACATCTTTCATTTTTAAACCCAGTAATAAATCTGTCATTACATTCTGAAGAAATATAACAGGAGTATTGATGCCTTTGAACATTTTCATTTCAGCATCAATAAGCAATTCCATGATTGCTAGAAAATCTTTTGACAGAAATGCTACACCACCTTTAAAAAGAGAGCCGAAAAAGTTACCAGGTACATATTGCTTTATAGCACCGGTGATCCCTAATTCTGTAACAGCATTTGCATACTTGTGTGCATAAGGCATACAGGGAATTATTTTGTAATCCGAATACTGCTGCGGATTATTCCTGATATGTTCACAGATATTGGCAATTCTATCATGAGTAGTACACATAAATGTGTTTAGTCCCAAAGATTTAGCCTGATCCAGCGTATAAATAATAGCAGCATCATCTTTAAATTTTATAGACTGTGCCATCGATTTTTCGTCAGAAATATGATTGACGGCAAAAAACTGGTTATCTCCAAATAATATTCGATCCATGGTTAATTAGATTGTGCTTTTACGGATGAGTTCAATTGCTTTATCAGTGTTGTAGGCAGACCGGAAATTGTTAATGGTATTATTCGCCTTCCCATCAACACAGGCTACAAAATGATTCATTTGCAGTGAATATTCCTCGCCACGCAAATAATAATCAACCTGTTCAGTAAGATCCGTTACATACTTAATATTCCATCCCTTTGTAAGATTATAGGCAGGAATTTTATCCTTTACAAAAATTTTAAGTTCATTCGCGTCTGCGATTATTTTTCCTGATTTACCATTCACCGTTACAGAAGTGGTCATTTTCCGATGTGTATCATCAGACCAGTTAACGGATAACATTCCGGTTAATCCGTTGGATAGGCCCATCATAGCAAATACTGCATCGTCCACTTTATTTGAAAAAACAGGCTTTAGGAAACTCGCAGGCACGGATGATACAGGCGCTAATAAATCATTAATCAGATCAATTACGTGCGATGCATAATCCATCAAACAACCACCACCATCTTCCGGATTGGAGCGCCATGTATCCTGTTTTGCTTTTACCACAACCGGCCCATATGCCTGACCATGAAAATGATACAGCTCACCAATAATATTGTCTTTTAACATGCGCTTCATTGTCTGAAACGTACCGACAAACTTATTGTGGTATCCGACCTGATTTACCAAACCTTTTGATTCGGCAAGATTAATGAGTTCCTGACCTTCCTGTGCATTCAAGCAAAATGGCTTTTCAACAAATACATGAATTCCAAGATTCAGCATTTCTTTCACCATTTTAGCATGATATTTTGTTGGCACCGCAATAACTACAGCATCGGGCTTGGCTTCATTCAGCATTTTTCCATAATCTGTAAAACATGGAAACGGACTGTATTTCTGAAGTGCTTCAATTACAATTTTAGAAGTATCACAAACGCCAACAAGCTCAACATTTGGATTGGCACCAAGAATTGCAAGGTGGGAGATTCCCATCTTCCCTGCACCAATTAAACCAACTTTGATCATTTTTTAATTAATTTATAAATTTCAGATTTAAATAATTGATACGCCTCCTCTCCCTTTTCCATCAAACTCATATTGGGTTCAGAAGCTTCATTTTCAGAAAGAACGCGTTGAATATCCGATAATACAGGAGTTTTCATATGCAGCATCATACCTTTTTCAATCAAATAAACATCCACATCAAGTAATTCATCCTGATAAACAGAAATCGTTGGTATTCCCAGGATTGCCAACTCTCTTGTCATTGACCCGCCAGCACCAATGAACAAACTACATTTTACAGCAATTTCATCAAACATGATTGGCTTTTCAGCCACGTTCAATTTTGAGAATTTTTCTCCTTTAAAGTGTTGCAGCTGGGTTTTGTCCCTCGGTAAAACAATCACTTCATAATGTTGAGCCAGATCAACTAATAAATCATCCATGAAATTTAGGCCGCCTTTATAATACTGTGCCGTTAAAGGCTCCGGACGAACATAAATACGCTCCTTATGATTATCTGCACTCCGCGTTCGTTCTTCATTTATTGCTCTCCCTTTCCTCCATAAATAAAAGCTTTCTTTGAGACCGGGATATTGAACTATTTTTTTTCTTGAAGCTCCTTTATTCACCACCTTCTCCACATCAAGATTTTCCGGAATTAATATTTTTGTTGCAAACATAAACGCCGGCGTATTACCCATCGCATGTTCATTATCATTTGTATAAATCGATGGCACTCCTATTAATCTTGCAACTACAGGAGAATGAAAAGAACTTTGAGATATTGCTAAATCAATTTTTTTATTACGTAAAAACTTAACGAGCTGTACTACCCGAATCGGATAACCGAATATTTTTTTAAGGAAGTTTTTACCATAGTGATCACCAACAATTGTAAACTGAAGCTTTCGTTGCTCTAATAAATCAACCGTGTTTGCTAAAGGGCGACAGGTTATTATCACTTCATGACCCTCTTTTTCCAGATCTTTAATAAGATCATAAAACATGTTAATATGAGGTGAATTCGACAGATCAAACCAGATTTTCATATTGTTTTTTTGTGGTGAGTGAGAATCCTTTTATAAAAAGCAAACGTACGTTCAGCAACTGCTTTTGTTTGGTAAGTCAGTTTAGCTTTGTTCTTAGCTTTTGCCCCAATTGTTTTAATAATAGCGGGGTCATTATAAATCAGCTCAAGAAGAGTAACTAAATTTTGAGTTTCATTATTAAAAAATAAAAAACCAGTTTCAGAATCCTCAATCATTTCAGGAATACCACCAACCCGGGAAGCCAGAACAAGTTTACCGGCAGCCATGGATTCCGCAATAACCATAGGAAGTGATTCCTGTTTGGAAGAAACTACCAAAACATCCGCCTTATATATCATTTCTCTGATTTCGTCCTGGCCAATCCATCCCAAAAAATCAACCTGCTCAATAAGTCCGTGTTTATTTATGAAATCAATAATAATAGTTCTGTAAGAATCTGAAATAAAATCACCTGCTACAAATAATCTGAAATACATACCACGACTCTTCAACTTATACAGGCAGGATAGTAAATAGATAAGGTTTTTGTTTTCGTCAATTACTCCAATGTATAAAAGATAATGTTCCGATTGAGGTTTTTCCTGAATTTCAAAAAATGGGGCTGTTACAGCATTCGGTATAATATCATATTGTGCAGGCCTTATTCCATTTTCGTTAAAAATATTTTTTGAATAATTCGACAAATGAATAACGTTACCTGGAACCAGTATACGTTCTACTATTCCATTAAAATACCAGTACCATTTATCAATCCATCTTTTTTTAAGCTTTGCTTCAGCGAAAATAATTCCGTGTATGGTCAAAACTTCCGGAACTTTATACACCCCCCAGACCCTCATCAACAAAAAAGCCATCCCTTCTTCATAATGAATGATATCCGGACGAAAATCTTTTATTTCTCTTCGAAGTGTAACGGAACCATGGGTCAGATACGATAGTACATGTAACCCAAGATTTAAGTTTTGGTAATAATGAACATTGATGTTAGGAGCAAATTGTTTAGAAATGAAATTTGCCGGCAATTTTTTATTGAAAGACAAAACGCGTACTTCAATAGACAACTCAGCAAAACCTGATAACAAATTGTTTACAGCCGAATGAACTCCGCCCTGGATTTGCTCAAAATCCAGTGGAAATCCTGGAACTACTAATAATACCTTCATCCCTTAAATACTCAGATTATAATTAATCTGATAAAATCTTATTGTAGAATTCAACGGTACGTTTAACAACTGAAGATGCTTTATAAACTTCAGTTGCCTTTACGTTGGCATCTTTGGCAAGTTGCAAAACGACTTCATGATTATCATATAAAAAACTCAATTTTTCTACCAGCTGATCCAGATTTTGAGATTCAAAAAGTATGCCCGTAACACCATCTTCCACCATCTCCGGAATACCTCCAACAGCAGATGCAATTACGCACCGTGAAGCGGCCATTGCTTCAGCCAGAACCATAGGCAATGATTCATGTTTTGAACAAACAGCAAGAATATCAGAGTTAGCCAATATTTCAACAATTTCTGCCTGCACACACCACCCCTTGAATTGAACAACAGTGCTCAACCCGAGCTCCTGAACTTTTTGATTAATTAAGTTTTCGAAAGAAGCATCCCGATAGCCTCCTACAATCGTAAGGCTGAATTTTTTATTTTGATCATGTAAAACTTTCAATGCTTCTAACAACAAAAGTTGATTCTTATTATCGTCAATCACACCAACAGTTACAATTCTGTTTTTTGTTTCTGATAAAGGATCAATTAAGAAATAGTCATCCGGAATAGCGTTGGGAATTTTTGTGCCTACATATTTTTTATGCCAGACACTATCAAAAAACCGTTTGGAAAAGGAAGAAAGATGAATCAGGTAACGTGGTGCGAATAAACGCTCTGCCCATCCATTAAACCAGTAATTGATGCGCTTGGAAAAACTATCTATAGTTGCCAGTTCAGCAAGCGGAATTCCATGAATGGTAAGAAGACTTTTGTGTCTGAATGGGTTAATAACCCTTGCAAATAGAAAAGATCCGCCTAACTCATAATGAAGAATGTCTGGATTATATTCTTTAATGTAGCGTCTTAATTTCAGGGGAACAGATAGTAGAAAATTTAATGAGTGAAACATCCAACCACCTTCATTATCAAAATAAATCCGGAGGTTTTCATTGATTATTTTTACATAAGGTTTTTTCACCCCGCTATGGAAAGTAATAATAAATGTATTTATTCCTGAAGCTGATAAAGAATTTGCCAGATTAATTGTAGCTGAATAAATGCCACCTTTTATTTCTTCAATGTTTTCAGGAAGATTGGGAATTATTAAAAATACCTTCATTATGGCCTTTTTGTTAATATGCTGCTTTTAAGTGTATCCGCGACAAGTTGTGTAAAATTAATGGCAGCAGCGTCGTTGAGGTGTTGAAAATCGTCGAATTGCGATCGATCTCTTTTAAATCTGTCATCTCTTGAATAATCAAGATATAGTGTATTCTCTGTTTTGCAAATGTCTTTCACTAAATCAAGTGAGGTATCAGCATATTCCAATACATCAAAATATGGAGATGTTATAACTACAACTGGCACATCTTTTTCCTTACAATACTGAATGGACCGTTTGAATACATCAACTTTATTTTGATCAATCTTGTATTTGGGTATACTGTCAATTACCTTAAAATCTCTCGTCATCGTTCGGGTTAATGGATCATATCCTCCATTGGCCAGATAATTATACTTTGGCTTTAACGTATTCTGCGCAATAACCGGAAAGAGAGAATTAAACGGATATATTCTGGAAATGAGTTTATACGGTTCATAAGGGCTTCGCAAATTCAAAATTGGACGAAGTTCCTTGTGCTTCCTGTAATAGGGTAACAAAGAGCTCAAATAATCATAGGTACCTGGTTTGTCTTCAAATTCACCTTCCCTGATATCTAAAATGATCAGTTTTGGAGAATATCTATTGAGCGTCGCTTCAATTACTGCACCAGAATAAAGAATATAGTTACCATCCCGACCCGTATTAAACGCTGAGCTTGCAAGTGTATTTTCAAGCACCTTAGATACATAATGATGACTTGCCCGCGAAGAACCTACTACTACAATATCTTCCTGCATTTTATCTAGAGTAAATGTGGTTTTGGCTTCCCAGCCACCTTTTTGGCGGAAATAAAAATAACGAAGCGTTTCACCGAAAATGAAATCTACAACAAACAGGATCAGCAATAATGCAATCAGTCGTGTAAAAAAAGTAACCACACTAATTTTCATGCAAGAGCATTAAAATTGAAAGTATATGAATTGAGAACCATCAAACACACCCATCAAAAGAATCAACAATACCAATGCAGTGTAGGTAGCATATCGGACAACTATGCTCTGATTTCCAAAAAAGGAAATCTTAGTATCGAAATATTCTTTTTTTGCTTCCGCAATCAACAGCATTCCAATGGCGGCAAGTGAGAATAAAAAATTGGGGTTATTATAAAACAACTTGCCATGATCGGTGAATATTTTTTTACTGATATACAGTGCATCACTAATGTTATTAGCCCTGAAAAATATCCATGAATAGCATACAAGCAAAAATGTTGCCAACATGTTAAAAATATTTGCAATAAATGGAGGAAAGATGGAATTGAAGGTGATTTTCGAAAAGATTCCACGTTTCCATATCAATGCGGCAATAAGGTAGAGTCCATTAAGAGCCCCCCACACTACATATGTCCAGTTGGCACCATGCCAAAGACCGCTAATCAGAAATACAAAAAATAAATTGAAATACCACCTTGGTACTGATACCCTGTTCCCTCCTAGTGATATATATAAATAATCAGTAAACCAGGTGGACAATGATATATGCCACTTTCTCCAGAATTCAGAAATTGATTTAGAAAAATAAGGGCGTCTGAAATTTTCCATTAACTTAAAGCCCATCACTCTGGCAGACCCAATAGCAATATCTGCATATCCTGAAAAGTCACAATAAATTTGAAAGGCAAAAAATACTGTTGCTACAATAAAAGTTGTTCCGTTATGATTTTCTGGATGGTTATAAACGGCATCTACATAAACGGAAAGCCGGTCTGCCACCACTAATTTTTTAAAGAATCCCCACATAATCAATTTTAATCCGGAGGAGACTCTGTCAAAATCAAATTTATGTTCTTCATAAAACTGAAACAGCAGATTCTGCGGGCGTTCAATCGGTCCGGCAACCAATTGCGGATAAAACATTACATAGAGCGCATATATACCGAAATGACGTTCTGCTTTCTGATGCCCACGATAAACTTCAATAGTATAACTCATTGCCTGAAAAGTGTGAAAAGAAAGTCCTATTGGCAATAGTATAGACAAATAGGGAATAGGATTTTCAAATCCTGCTCCGTGAAGTAATGTTGTTAAGTTATCATTTATAAAATTGTAATATTTAAATACCGCAAGTACACCAATATTGGCAATCAGACTAAGCGTCAGCAATAACTTTCGTCGTTTTCCCTCGGCCTCCTCCAGCCAGATTCCTGCAAAGTAATCTACCACAATTGTAAAGCCCAATATAAGAATGTATACTGGAACAAACGCCATGTAAAAATAACAACTGGCCGCAAGTAACATAAACCACCGGAACCGGTGAGGCAGGGTAAAATAGAGCGTCGTAACAATAACGAAAAAAAGAAGGAACTCGAATGAATTAAATAACATAAATTAATTTAAAGCTTATCCAGAATCGCCTTTTTAACTTTATAAAACGGTTTAAAATGTCTTCTTAAACCATCCACCACAAGCACTCCATTACAATTATTTATTGTATGAATACCAAAATTATAGACCCCAAGTTGTTCCGGTCTGATCTCCATATAAAACGATTCTTTGTAGGAATCCGGAGTCAATTCATCAACTTTAAAAATAATGATGGATTTGCCATAATACTCTTGACCATTCTGAGCTGGCCGATATAATTGGCCATCTACTTCAATGAATTTCCCGGCAGGGCGTACTCCCCATCGACCTGATTTTATTACTCCGCTTTTATGTTGGGTATATGGCCCCATTAGCTCATCACTGTGATAAATTACCAGACGCGGAGTTTTATCTTTGCTAAGTATTCCAAATAACCAGAATTTACCTCCCTGATAAAGAATGGTAGCATCATATAAACCAATATCTAATAAAGTACCATTTAGTTCGAGCCTGGTTCCTCCTTCATCTAACTGATAACAATTTAGCTTCTTAAGGGATGCTGATTCGGGAATCA
>JAQGFW010028699.1:0-11753 GCA_030463445.1 Euplotes aediculatus
AGGAGAAAAGGGAATGTTTGAAAACTCCTAATGTCTTGAGAAAAATAAAGCATTGAGAAGTGGAGAAGAATGAAACTCAGAAATTATTGCATATTTTTGAAAAACAAAATATTGAAAAAGATAAACTCATTGCTCAGATAAAATAAAGACTAAATAATTTTGAACAGAATAAGTCGAAGTTTATCGGAAGAGAGGAGAAGTATGCAAATCTCTATTCCATGGAAATAGTCGACAGTAATAGAGGATATATTGAAGTCCGATCTAACGATCTTGATGATATAAAAGAAGTTGATATTATTAATTTTACAAGAATTTATCAGTTGATTTCCTATTTCAATCCACTTCTGCATGCTTATAATTGATGAATTCTGATTACTTCTATTTATTGCTACTTGGACTTAGTAATTATGCTAAGTAAATATTCTCACTTTTATATTCAAGATCTTTATATTTCAAAAATATTTAAGTAATTATCGGTTACTTCATCATTAAGAATAGTTTCTAAATAAATAAATTTTGTTTAATCTATGTGGTCCTCCTGTTCATCCAATACTCATTTGCAAGTTTAGGTTTATATTAGTTTATAATTAAGTTTTATTATGATAATGTTTAATAATTCGGATCCAAGTGCAAATGCACGTAATAACTCTAAATAACTAGCGACACAATTGCTTCAATATTTATGATCTTAACAATTTTAAAAACCACAAATTATCATGATCTGCCCAGTCTCCTTGCCTTTCAATTTGTCCGTCCATAGAGTATTGAGTGCCTTGCCCACATCTGCAACCATCTTTGAAATGTCCTACATACTTTATTCCATGCCAACAAAAAATTCCTTCTCCATTAAATCTGCCGTCTCTGTAGTCTCCGATATAGTATTCTATCCCTCCAATATATTTGCCTTGTCCATGTAGTCTCCCATCCTCCCAATATCCTTCTCAAATATTTCCCAATTGATCTACTATTATGCCAACTCCATCAAGTAAATTGATATTTCCGATAAACTGTCCAACCGCAACTCATTCAATATATCCATACCCTCCTACTTTATTGTAGTATGATTTAATCTGGAAGGGTTTGAGCTTAAAATCAGCGAGTATTGTATGTAACCGGCTTTAGTTTATTATATGTCTCCAATTTTCCATGTAAGTCTCCTCTATAGAAAAGAGTAAGGTGTTGGATACAAAAGATAAGTAGATTAAAAGTGGATGCACTTTGGAGTTTAGGTAAATAAATGCTCTGTAATAAATGATAGTAGCTCTATCACATTTGAAGTTACAAATGGTATTCAATTAAGATTAGATTCTGCATTAATTTAAATAGCATGCTTAATTTGTTTAAAATCAGCTTTATTTAATTATTGAGCAACTGCTGTGTATTTATTTGATTTAGCTTTTGTTCACATTTTTAAAAAATCAGAAGGCTATATGATATATTTGATTTGTTATCGGTAAAATTTACTTATCTGCAAGATTGATTTATTTTAATTTAAAATTTTAAATAAATTGTATCTTATGATAATATTTGATTTTATTTATATTAATTGACTCGTTATCAATCTAAAACAATTTATACAAATAGTTGAATCCACTTTCTATTAAAAGCATTGTTTAATTTAATAAATAAGTCACTATTCAACAATTAGTATGAGCTAGTTGATATTTTAAATGCTTATTTAAATATGGTGTTATTTAAAATGAACCAAAATGATAATTAAAAAGATTGAATAGTTAAAAATTTGGTTCAACTCAAAATTAGGAATGTTAAAATAATCATTGGATAAATAAATAGTCTTCAGAGAATTAAGTTCTTTTAAAATATTTATTTTTTAATTACTTAAAAGTAACGAAAGGAATATGATGCAGGTTTTTAATAATGAAAAAATGTAATTCAAAATGCAAAACTGATGAATTTTTTATTCAGCAAAAAGTATAACTATGGTTAGTTTGAAATGTAAAGAACAAAAATACTTGGATCGATTTTGCATTCTAATTTAACTTAAACCGAGATATTAATTGCAATATTTTATAATTTGTAATAAAAATCAAAATTGAATTATTAATATTTATGCATATTTAGTAATCTTTTTATTAATATCACACTTAAATCGAAAATTCAAACATTAAAAATGGAGACTGAGAAATCAAAAATAAACCTCTATGATAGTATAAATTAAATTTATAGAAGAATATACTTTGAAAATAATTTATTACTTGAAACTCAAAATTTAATTTCTATTCTCCTTTTCATTAAATGCTTTACAAAAAAAGCTGTATACTAAAAATTAACAAATTTTACTGACAAAATTTTATGAAAAAATATAGAGGGACATGTTGGAACACACTACAATCTCTAAACAAATTGATATACTTTATTTTGAAAAGATAAAGTCATATAAAAGCAAATATTTTGATTGTATTTAAATGAATTAAAGTTTAATAATTAATTTTAATTAATGATATCTATAAGCAATAGCAACATCAAACTCACACAAATTGTAAAACTACTTTCTGAGTGCTTATTTGAACATCTCACACATAAATTATTAATATTTGGTTGATTTAAAGGATGATAAATGCAAATAATAATTTGAAGTGTAATTAAAGATAAAAATTAACTATAATTTATCTAAACTGCAACATCAACTTCTGTATTTCTACTTACTCAAAATATGAATCAATATTCATGTACTTCTTGAAAAATTGTGCTTCACTGTTAATGAACTGAGCTGTAAAATAGTTAAGTATTTAATGGGTGAAGATATAAATTAAAGTTATAATTAAAAATATAAGCAAAAAAGATTTTTAAGTTTAGTTTCAGCTTATCTTTGAAGATTAAAGCAAAATTTTATTCTGATTTAAAGATACTACATAAAAACAAATGCTTAGATAATTCAATGAACTTGATCGCTAATTGAGCATTTTGATATATTTTACTTCTGATTCGTAAGTGTTATTTTTGAAACAATTTTGAGTAATCAATCAAATATATTTTAAAAATTGTAAAATGTATTCCAAAATATTTTGTAAAGTATATTTTGAGATGACTAATTCAATGAATACTAATGTAAAAAAGCTTATATTAATATTTAATTCAAGATTTGCATTCTTTTTAAATACCTAAAAGTTAAGAGTCTAGAATAAATAATCCAATACTGCATTCGTATAAAAAGATCTCTTCAACTGAATCTATCTTGGAAGTAACTTTCTGTGAAAACAAAGATGACTAACAACAACATGTCACGAATGTTCAAAATTTAGTCGTGAAAATGATATCAGAATTAAAGTAAAAAAATTATAGAATAGGTTTTATGAATTACAGTAATTTAAATTTTCTTTTAAATATTTGAAAATAAAGCTATTAAAATGTAAATTATTGATTACAATTAACAAATATTCTCAAATTAATAAAATGAAAGCACCAATAGGCAGTCAACAAAGGCTTCTAAGAAAGTTCAATAAATTAAAGGATATGATGTAAGGTGAGAAAAGACTGTAGATTATCATCTAGTATAAATAATATAACTTATTATTAATGGTTGAGAGATATACATACACACAAATTTAAATAAAGCAATAATATCTACATTAATAAAAGAAACTAAGTTCTAATTGATGCAACAAAATATTAATTTGACTAGCAGCAATTCAAATTAATATACTATGTTCTTTGCCAAAAACATTAAAAATAATTATATAGTCTTAGATTTTACTACAAGCAAATATTTTAATGCTAAGTTATTATCAATTACGATAAGCAAAAGTCATGTATGAATTAAAGATACTGATAAGAATATTAAAGATTCAATTTCATAATAATTAAGCTAAGACTATGAAAGTATCAATTAAATGCAATAGAGTTATGCAAAAAAATTTAAAGAACTTAAATTAAAGATGCTTAAATTTTAACCAAATCCGAAATTAAAGATATCGAACGGATTTTTGAGGATAAAAAATTACTTATTACCTTCTCAAATCCAGCTAAACTATAAAAGAATCTTTGCTATGATATTACTAGCTATCGTTAACTGATAAAGCAAGTATTTATTCTCATATAAATTTATTATTAAACCATCCTAAATCTTTGCTAATTATTTAAAAAAAGCATTCAAACTATTCTTGCACATCTTCCCTCATAGCCTTATGGTACTTAACCAATATATTTGGACAAAATAGCTTTAAAAAGTGGAAATAAACCTGAATATATTTTCTATTTAAATTTTCAAATAATTCTTAATAACCTTGGATCGATTTTCCTTTCAATATTATATATATTTTTATGAAAGCCTCAATACTAATTTTTACATCTTATTTGAACTATTAAAAGATATTTTCATAAAGGATAAGCAGCTTTTTGCTATGATTAATAAACTCATTTAAACATCTTCATTTAAATATAAAGTCTATTTAATTAAATTGAATAGAAATAACTTTATATTTATTTTTACTTTAAAAAACTTTAAATAATAATTTTAAAGTTTTAATCAAATAATCATAAAATTATTAATTAAAATATATAAATTGCAATAATTACCTCATAGCTTTTGAAATGTTTCATATATTGTTTCTAAAGCATTTGAAAGTTTTGATTCATGGTTGATTTCATCAAAATTAATCTTAAATTTCATGATTAGCTACTACACCAAACATTATTTTTTATTATCATTTATTTTCTTTCCTTTTCTCAGTGTAAAAGTTAATTTATATATATATTTGTTTACCTATTTGTAAATCAATATTTTCTTTCAATAATTGAATTATATTATTGTTTATTTGCTTTATCATTTTATAAATATTATCTTCGCTTTTTAAATTTTTGTTTGTTTCTAATTTTAGTGCATCATTCAATTCTATAAAAAATTATATTACTTCTTCGAATAATTTCATACCACTTGAGTCATAAAAATAGCTACAACTTTCATCTTCTTTTTCTCTTTTAATCTTTTCTACTTCTTGTTTACTCTTGACATAATCATGGACCTAGAAATAGTTAAATTGATTAACCAATTATATATTTTAAAATTCATTCTTTTATATTGTGAATAGTACATGACATTTTCTTGAATTGTATTTATTATTGTTAATGGACAAAGTTTAATATTTAGGATGTGTAAATTCTATACAAATAAAAATGAGGCTTATATTTCGCTCAAAATAGGTTTAATTAACTAAAAAAAATGAAGACTTGATCTGTGAAAATACAAAATTAAAATTTGAAGTGCTTGAAAAGTTGAACAATCAAATGATAATGTTTGATTTTACATTTTAAACAAATATAAAAATGTAATATTTTTAATAAGGCTTATAAGAACTTAAATAGTAAAGATTCATCATAACCTTAGTTTTCAAATTTTGTTAAGCTCACATAATATGCACAACTAAGTTTAGCAATATGATATTAATAATTTATAAAATAAATAAGAATTTAACTTGAAATAATTTATAAAAAATTTAATTAATATGATAATTTCTACAATATTAAATATTCATAATACTGAAATATAATAATTTATATCTATCTTACCTCTGATATCATCTTTTGCTGAGAGACAGGATCATCCTTCATTGAAATAACATTCTGATCTATGTTATCAACTTTCTGATATATTTCTCCAATTTTTCCTGATTCTCTTTTAATTTGAACTTTAATTTCATCTAAAGATCTATTGCGTAGATCCTTTTGTTCGGCAAGCTCAGCAATTATTCTCTTTAAATCCTTTTGTTCTATTAATGAGTTAAATATCAAAACTACTAATAATTACAACAGTATGCTAATAAAGTAATATGTAATCATGACTTTTTGTGTTGAGGATCTACTTCGAATTTATTGAGATTAATTAGCAAAATAATTAATTTTATAAAGTCCTACATCCTCGTGTGGAAAAATTTAAGTTTACATGTTTTTTAAATTTACATATAAGCAATTTATATGTATTTGATTTTAATTAATTGTTTGATTTATCAATTAAAAAACACACAAGACTAAATATTACCTATACTAAAATGTACTGCAAAAATAAAAAGATATAATTGAGAGTCCAGCAAGCAATAGTCAAAATTTTGATTAATGATTATCTGCCTATGTTCTTATCAATTTATTCAAATCTCATTATTTGATGCATAACTCTAGCTTTAAGTTATGAATAATATCTATTTGGCTAAAGTTATTTTATGAGCAATAAGTTCTATTAAATTTTAATTCATAATCGCCTTCATCGTCGGATATATAAAATATATTTTTTATTTAGAAATATTTTAACACTATGAATAAGTCTTAACATCACGATGTTTATATGAATACAAATATAAGAATTCATAATTAATCATTATAAAAAGATAGGTACATATATTATATATTCTATTTTATTAATCATTTTCGCGCCTTTCAAACTTATATTCGGAATACAAAAAATAGCATACTCAAAATTAAAAGGTAAAGTTGTTAAATCTTCTTAATTATGAAGTTTATAATTTGATTGTCATATGCATGAAAGAAAATGATAAAAAGTTATTTTGAGCTGATTCTCTAACAATTATATTGAGACGAAGGATAATTTTTAAATTAGTTAACTAGTTTTTTATCCTATATTAGCTTCCTTTAGTATATTTATTCCATATTTACTCTTTATATCATATGTTTTATTTCTCCACTCTTACTTTTCTTTTAGTTCAGATTCAAGCCAAAAGATACGGTGAACCAATGATTATTTTATGACAAGCATAAGTAAATAAAAATTGATTTTAATTATGGATCTTTTTCAATCTGCTTTGACTCTTCTTTAATTCCTTTTCCTAATTTTTGTCACAAGGAGCAGATAAAAATTGAATAGTATTGATTTCTTATTTTAGGCTAGCTATGCAATTTAGCACGGCCTTTTTTGTTGGCCAATAGTCACTCGTATGAAGTAATATAAAAGAAGAGACCTTCATTTTCTTTTAAATTCAATTACATTTAACTATCATACAATTGTATATTAATATTTGTTTATTGCTCAAATAACAAGTTCGATTCTATTTTATTTTAATAGCTAATTATTTTGTTTTACAAAAAACTTTAGTTTGAATTAGTTCATTACATTAAAATTCTCATTATAATATGTAAGGTTCATGTAAATGAGATAAAATAAAATAAATTAATACATGTACCCCAACAGTTTATCATACCAGAAGGTACATGTTGGAGCAACATTATTAACATTAATAACTATGCTTATTTAATAGGCAATTCATTGGCTTTTTAATACTCAAATAGTTTAATAAGTCATAGCTTCAGAGGTTATTATTTATAAAATGAATTATTGGGATCTATATTTTAGATATGCAATTTAAAACATTAGACTTTGCAAGTAAATATATATCTGAAAAATTTAATCTTACTTTTACTTTCCTTGTATTTCTGTTTTATCAGTAGTTTGTCCATCTGTTCTTTCAGAATTTGCTTAAAGGGGCTTAAGCTCTCTACAAGTTCTATCACATTCTATAATAAAAGATTAAGACTAAAGTAGAATAATTAGATTTTTAATATATTGTTGTTAAAGATATCAGAAATGTTCATTAATATTCATACTCAATTAATGCTTTTTTGCAACTAAATATAGAGCAGATTTTGAGAGTTGAATACTATGTAATTGTATTTCTATTTTCGTGATTTAATCTTAAAATAATTTAGCATTTATTTTGTTTGAAAACAAAATATGACTATCTTGCTTAAAGCATTAATACTGGATTGATATAAGTGTTATTGAATTGAAGCAACTTTAATAATATGAAAAGCATACGAGAGATATATTATCAGCATAATTCATCAAAATATTCCAAAAAATTTAATGAATTTAAATAAAGTTTATTATAAAAGCTGTCCTTTTATATACAAAACTTAAAATAGCAAACAAGATTCAATATACTTGCTTAATACTAAAGTAATAAGTAACAAAGTTTGATTAATAATTGCACTTATCATGAGTCGAAACTCAAATGAAATTGCATATTGTCTTAATATGACTTTTTAGTTTATGCTTTGAATATCATAATCAAGACTTTGAGAGAAAAACAGAGAAAATTGTTAATAGTATTTGAAATTTTAATTAAATTTAGTTTTATGTCAAAATAATTTCAATTCTCAATAATTTGTTTTTTATTAAGCATATAAGCCTTGGTAATGCTTGAGACATTTATTTAAGTAATCTACTTCAAAGCATTTTAAACTTTAATAAAAGTGTAATAACTTTGAGATATTATGAAAAACTACGAAGCTTTTTAGTTACTTATTGTAAAAAGCATTTCGGTATCAATAAACCGAACCATACAATATTTAATAATTATAATTTCACACCTTTTAAATAAGTGAAGATAGACTGAAGCAACGTTAATTTGTGCTCTACTATTATTTGCAAAGCTATAAATCCTTCATATTAATTAATAAAAGAGTCAATTAATATTATTAAGTCATGCTTTCATAAAATTTAAATTAGTATAAATAATTTTTTGAGATAATCAATAGTCTTTTAAATGATATTTATGTTGAAACAACTAAACAGCCGTTAAAAGACTTGAGATTTAAAAGTATTATTTGAGCTGGAAATATAGTTAATAACCATCAACATTTAAATTAAAATTAGAAACTTTTGAAAAAAATGCAGCAAATATCTCTACTTCATTCGACTTATTGATTAAAATTTTAATATAAAATTTGAAGAAAAAAACTATAAAATATAGGAGTTGAGCTAATTTATAGCATTTTATCAGCTTATTTTAAATCAAATTACAGTTTGAAATAAAAAATACAATCTTGCTAATAAATTTGTCTTTTACTCATAAAAATCAGTTAAAATTTTGAGAGAAAATTAATTGTAAAGAAAAGAAATATCAGATACTTTAAGTTATTTGGTATCAATAATATGCTATCAGCGTTACCTAGGTAAGAATTTATTAAATATCACGATTCTAACAATATAACTCTTGAGCATGAAGTTTTAATTGAGAAAACTAATAAAATGATGAGAAAGTTATGCTGGCCTCTTTATAAGACTTAACAAACAACTAATTCAAAAGTTTAATATTTTAGTAAAGTTTGCAATCAAAATACTCAATCATTAAAATTACGCTATCAATTACTAATTGAAGTTGATGCTTAACTTAATGTTATAGTAATGCAACATTTAATTAAATAATGAAGTGTTAGATAATATTTGCATCGGTTTTGATCATTAGCATATAAAAACTATGAAGAGTCTCTAATAATTTCTTTATAGTTTACATTATTTGATTTTTCTGGTCATGAAGAAAATAACAAGCTTCATTCTTGATCTGTAAATTTGATCGATAAAAAATAGAATATAGGACGCTTTATTGAAATTTCCTTTGAATTAAATTAAGCTCAAAAGTATGTGAGCTTTTATATTAAATTTTATTTCGATTTTAAGTACTATCAAACAAAGAAACGATTTATATTAAGATTGTGAAAACTCTCTTACATACTATGTGAAAGGATTGATAACTTTACTATTATTTGTCCATTCTTTTAGAGTAAAGTTATTTTGAACATTTATTAAAGGTGAATGAAATCAATTAATTTAGCAAACTATTGTTTGATGATACTGTCAAAAGATAAAATAAAAATTTTGTTTGAGATTTCAATATCAATTTTTTTTCAACCAAAGTTCAGGATATTGAGGACTTTGATAAGCGAAATTACAATCAATATGTTCAAAGATTTTTACACTATATTTAACATCTGATACTAAATCCAAACATAAAATAAAGATTTAAAGATTTGATTGTTTTGAGTAATGACACTAATTTGAGATAATTTGCGAACTTATTTGGTATAAATCTATATTTAAAAACTATGGGCAATATTTTAATTAAAGCAGATAATCAACTTGATTTGAAATCAATAAGTTCTAAAATAAAGCAATTGTTTGTAATTGGAATCTATTCTTAAGCAAAATTGAATTATTTGTAATCAATTGTGAGATTTTCTCAATAGAATTGAACTCTAATATTTCATATTTAATATCGAATTTGATGGAAAATGAACCAACAAAAAACGTGATTTTAAGCATATCTGGCATACTATATTACAGAGATGCTCTAAACTTTATAATTCGTATTGAGGATGCCAGTTAAAATATGCTTATTTCTTTTAAATAAGTATTTGTTATAAGAAAAGATACATTTATGGTATAGATAAAATTAATAAATTTTGTGACAATGCGAATCTTATGAAGATTGAAATCTTATTAGCATAACAGATTTGAGCTAAATTCATATCAGCCCAGCATCCATGTATAATAATGCTTTATTGTGTACTTCTGATAAAGTATCTTTTTGTTCAAAGCGTTAATCTCTTAACTTTATAGAGCCTTGTTGTATTTAAATTAATAATGATAGTTAAAGTAACCAACAATCTTAAAATGATGAGTCATCAAAATAAGTTGAATAATTATTACTTAATTGAGCAGACTCTCTATTTTTAGAAGCAAAGACATTATGAAATTAACTCTCAATGTCACTATTTCACAGTCACTCTTTTAAAATTGATGATAAAGTTTGACTGTTAAATTTTAACCATTGAAATAATAATGACCATTAAATTTCAAACTGTGCAAATTTTAGTTTACAAGGAGATATAAACTTTAAAATGCCAAAGATTACTATTAGAGATATCATTTTTGCATTTAACGTAGCCAATAACCTTAAAATAAGATAATTTGAACAAAACGACTTTCAAAAAAAATTTAATTTTAATGAAATTTTCATAAAAATGGAGAAGTTTAAATTAAAAATGTATCAACGGATAACTTAGTCGAGAATTAAGACTTCATATAAGACTATTTAATAAGTTATTCCATTCAGAATATCAATTTTAATATATTGCTAAAACGTTGGCTATTCTTCAAACTTTTCTTTAAAAGAATCTGATTTATAAAATTGAAAAGACATTAAAGGAGGCTTTCAGTAAGTTTATATTTAAAACTTTAGGAAGAATAAATGTAATACATCTTTAATAATTTATGTTTATAAAGTATCTTAACTCTCTAAATTGTTAATTTCAAATATGCATTTGAACTGACTATTAATCAAAAAATTGTTTTGATGTTAAAATAATACAAAAATAAAATGGAGTTTATTAAAATTTTAAAGCTTTAAAAAGAATAATACAAATATTGTTAAATTATCGCGAGATTTTATAAGTTAAACTTACTTTAGATTAAATCACTTATGAGCATTTTTAATATTTTAAAAGATTACTGCAATTATTATCAAATTTAGAACAAAATAGTAAATTTGCTTAAAAAGTCATAAACTCTATTTTCAAAATATGATTTATTGCTTTAAGCTTACTAAAAGAAAATAGTAATTTCATAAATTTTGTGCTAATTTGTTTTGTATTTTGCTGATTTGCTCATCTTTTTGTTCAATAATAATAGAAGTAATACTTCAGATGATAGACAATTTGAAAGATCAAAAATTTTAATGAAGATATACTATAAGTTGCGTCATGAATTCAAAATATGCACAGTTATTAAAAATAGTAAAAAATGCATGAAGCGATTTTTATACCTTTTGACAAGTCTCAACATATTCTCAAATTGTGCTTATCTTTTGCTCAAAATTCTTAATAGATTGTAAAGACTGAGCTGGGAAATTAACCATCTGATAATTGCTATTGTATATCTCATTGGGAACTGAGGAATCTGGGTCATCTTTTCTTTCTTCTTCAAGATCTATATTGTTCTTGAAGTCCTT
>JAQGFW010028774.1:0-20844 GCA_030463445.1 Euplotes aediculatus
TTCATAAACGATTCTTCTCACGTGATTACTAATGTAGTTGAAGTCATTATCTTTGCTGAGAATATGGAACCACGAATTAATTGCTTTCTCTGAGCTGAACATTCGTTTTATATCATTAATTTTCATTAGTTCTTTACTTTTGACAATAAATAAAAGCATGTTCATTATGTACTGATATTGCCTCATATTTTGGTATTCCTGATCTCTCTCGGTTACATACTTTATTGCCTTGTAAATAAAATTTAAAATGAATAAAATAATTTTATCATCTCTATTTTCTTGATCATTAGAGATTGAATTGACAAGTCTTTCAAAAACCTCAACGATTTCTCATTTATTGAGAGAAATTCAAAATCCATTCATTATTTGGATATCATCATTTTGTTCTTGAGGTACATATTTATTTTTATAATCTTGTACTTGAATTAAATGATTACAAAAATTGTAAACTACTGATTCGTTTTTAAAAATATTCAAATATTTAAAAATGAACTCTGATTTCGGAAAACTAAATAGTATTTTATTTTTATTTTCCTCGTTTTCTTTTTCTTTTTCTTTTTCTCTTTCTTTTTCTCTTTCTTTTTCTCTTTCTCTTTCTCTTTCTCTTTCTCTTTCTCTTTCTCTTTCTCTTTCTTCTTCGTTTACTTCTTCATTTTCGTCTTTATTTTCTTCTTCACTTTCTTTTTCTTTTTCTTCTTCGTTTTCTTCACTTTCTTCTTTGATCACTTCTCCATCTTCTTTTATTGTATTATTTTCATACTTTTCTCCGATTTGTGCAATAAAAGTAAGAAGCTTGTTTAAAGATTCGTCATCTTTATTCCAAGATACTTCCTTTTGCAGTTCTTTTACCAAAATTTCTCCAATACTCTTGATTACTTTTGAAAACAACTCCTTGGTATAAAGTGTTGTTTTGTATTTTCCTAAGCCCTCAACACAAAGGAGGAAAAACTCAGCATGGTATCTGTTAAGCTTATCATTCCACCACTTCATGCAAAAAAGTTTGTGGCTAAAGTACCAAAGTCGAACTCAAATTTGTTGGCTATTATACATAAAATAGCCTAAAAATTTATAAATTTTGACAACCAACTCATTTATTGTCTTGTTTCGTCTTACTTCTATAAAGGTTGAATTGCATCTAATTTTGTAAAGAAGTTCTGAAAGAAGTATTGCGTATCTTGAATCAATATTTTGATCTCCTGAATTATCTTTGTCCTCTTGAATTTCGGCCATCTTTTGAATTAATTCATCGATTTCCTCTAAATTCTGAGTGCTTCGTGTGATTTCGCAATTATGAATTGAAACTATAGCATTTTGAACAATCCGAGAAAATTCAGTAAATTCTCAGTCAGTCTCTCAGTTCTGATTGTTATTTTTTGACCATAATTCAGCCAACATATGGTCTGTTGGTTTCTCTTTTACTTCAATTAGTAATAAATCCTCAGGCTCTGACTGCAGATGCAAAAGCGTATCAAAAAGTAGGTCTGTGAAGTCTTCGTCGAACGGAATGTCTACATATTTTAAAATAAGTAAGACGATTCACTTTTCAATCATTTGCTCATCCATGTTCAAGCATGCAAAAAGCTCTGAATTGAGTTCACTATCCTTATAAGATATTTCTTCGAATCCGTATTTCGTGATAAGTTTCAAAATTGCAACTACAAGTTCCTTCTGGTGAGTTTCAAGCACAGCATCTCTTTCATATCACTCGTTATCAACAAATAAACTGTGATTATTTATGAATCCATAGCCAAAAAATGTCTGTGCATCACCAGGTGCGAAATCAATAGCATTAGGTTTCGCAAAGATATCAAAATCTTTCAGCAGACTGATCAGTAAAAATCAAATTTTAGTTTGCAGCTTGTCTCCATTGCTCTTTTTATATGAGCAATTTGATAAAAACATTATTGATTCGGTTGCAAATCTTATTTGGCTAATATTGCTTATATCCACTATTTTTTCAAGCTGCTTATCAATAAGTTGTTTGATCTGCGAAATTTGAGATTCGTCTCCTATTTGCAATTGATCGTTTGGATTTAAATAGCATGATCTGAGCAATCAAACTACTACTTCTAACAAATGAAACGACTCATCATTCATATCCAGAACTCCAATGAGAGAGTTTAAATCGTACTTTTGTTGGATTTTGTGAATTATGTCTTTATCTTGAGTGGATCACATTACAGCGTCAGCAAGCATATTTCCCAGCTTAAACTCGGATTCTGAGCCTTGGTTCAGTAAAATGCAATCGCTATCGATATAATTTCTGATTGATTGGTGAACAGATGTTGACGAGAATGACACCGGTTTGTTATTGTTCTGAATAGCATCTAAAGCAAATAGCAACAACAGGTACTCACTATTTTCCTCTGCTTTGAACTTTTCAGAAGTTGCTTTGTATGCCTCGGAATAAGCACTAACTAATGCTGGCACATCAACTGGGGCGAAATACGATAGACTAAATTGCTTAAAAATAGAGTTTGCAAAAGCAGAGTCGACAGTCTGATCTGATGCGATTTGCTTAGCATATTTGGAAGATTCCAGAAACTGTTCTGCTAGTATCTATAGTATATGTGAAGTCCTTAAGACAGCAGTTTATTTAAATTGGATGTGAAGACTTGGCGTATTTTTAAATTAGTTAATTTTAATGCGAGATATCAAATGTATAAGTTTTGTATTATTATTTAAACCGTTGAAAAATCCTCTTGTGGAGATTTAGAACACTTTGAAATTTTTATAATCTTCTGTTTCCGAATGTTGGGTAAATATAGTAGATTCTCAAGAAATGCAAAGATTTATACAATTTTACTTCAAATAAATAATATTCAGATTTAAATGCATTTATGTATATTTTAGAATCATAGAATGATAAATTAAATTAAAATCTGTAGAAATCCCAAATAGAATAATTTTGATATATTTAAGTTAATTAAAATCTATTAACAAAATTATATGTTTATTTTTTGATTAACTATCAATAAATCTAATTATAAAAAACGACTTACCTTATGAAATTTTCTATTCATAGCAAAGAAACTGTTGATTTGGATCACAAATATGTATTTTATTAGTTTTGCAATCAGATTATAATAAAAGATTTTTATAACTATTTTATGTATAAATAGTATACTTTTTTATATGAAAGTCTTATGTTTATTAAAATAAAAAAAATGCTTTAAATTGTATTAATTTGCTTATCAACTTAAACTTTTATTATTAAAAAGTAATTGATCATTAATTTATATTTTAGTAACGATTAATACTATAGTCCATAAATTGATTGTGTGAATGGAAGAAAATGTTGATTCTTCGTCAAGTAATAATAAAAAAACTAGTTAGAGAAATCAAAATGCACTCATAAAATTCAGATATAACTTAATGATCATGCTTACCTTCGCGTTAACTTTTTCTAATCAGGTATTTTTTGACATAACCTTCAGTTTTAAGTGCTTGTCAACCATGCTCTGATAAAATACAGTGATGTTGTCGTTTTGATACCAAAACTCTTTTACGTCTTGGTATAAAAATCTGTTGACGAATGTGCTTAAAGATTGATCCGAGTAGGAGTTGATTGCTATATATAAAATGCTTAGACTCCTCAAATGTCAAAACAAGTTCACAGTTTTTAAACACTAACTTTAAATTCTGCTTGAAATATTAAGCGAGCTAAACATTCATGCGAATTAATTTAAGTTATGAGGATTCGACATGCTTAATTTAGAAATATGACTACCCAATGTAATTTTTATGCCTTTCTTAAATTTAGGATTTTGAGGAATTTAAATAAGCAATTCTACAATTGCTTGAAGTTTGAATCAGTCATGTGTATATGACTTTATTTTTATCGCACTTTATTTTAAACATGCAACAATAAGAATTTAAGCAAAAAAGAGTTGAGCTTGAATTGACTATTATTTAATGTTCCCATGATCTTTAAATTTGGATTAGAGATCGTATTCTCGCTGTATAAATGTATATGGTATTTAAATTGGATACTTGGTTATTTTATTATTTTATATATCAAAACTAACAATTTATCATTTTAGCAAAAACAATATATTTCTCTTCTGAAAATATTATCCATTGTTCATGGACAACATCAAAAAATTTGCAAATTTTATTGTGAAGAAGAAGAGAGTGAAAGAAATCCTAACTTTAGATTTACTTTCGATTAAATTAATGAAAATATTATTTAATTATTAGTATATTCTATACTTGATAGTTGACTCAAATGTAAATATGAGTAATAATCTGAACAGTTTCAATAATACTACGATTACATACTTTATGGAATAATTATATTTATAAAAATCAGATAATAAATGAATTTTTATGGAATAACAATAAAGATATTATTATATAAAACTAAATTATATATGCATTATAGATAATTAGTAAAAAAATTGATTCGTGCTGAGCATAATTTTGAATCATTATTTTAATTTTAATTGTTTTAAATTATAATTCTCAATTTTTTAAATAAAGATTAAACTTTTGTTAACTAGATACTATTTTTGATATAAACAAAAGTACTATTGTTAACGTATTTTATTTAGCATAAAAATTATACTGTAATAAACAAAATGTATATTAAAATGTTATTTAACTTGCTCTACTTAAATTATTGGTTTACTCTAACTTCTGTAATAACTTTTAATATCTGATGAAGAGTGAACTTAATCAATAGGTTGTATATGCGACTATTAATAATGATCTTTTTATTTACTCGAGCTAAATCATGAGTATTGTGAATTTATTAACTTTTTCTTACTGAATTGAGTAACAGCATATTACAGTAACAGTAATTATAGTACGGCATTACTTTAATGTCACTTACCATTCATGCTTAGAAAGAAATATCAAAACTTAAGATCTAGATTGTCTGGCATAGCTTCGCAATATTTTAATTTACAAATTAAGTCAGTATATCCATTATTGTTTGAGTACTCTTCAATGTACTGGTAAAGTAGTTGGTAAGCATTGCTTAGGTTCTTGTTGAATCTCGCTTGGAACTATATCGAATTTAGATTAAACTTGCAATCATTTAGATAGTACACAAAGAGATGGCATTGGAGATCAATATTTTTAATTTGAAAATTTTATGATTTTTAATTTACTTTTTTCAAAATATTACTAAAGTTTATCAACTATTTATGTAAATATCCAAAAAATTGTTAGCTATATTGATTTTCAACTATATCTTTGAAACCTCCTTTGTCAGATTAGATTTATATTATAATAATCAAAATAGGTTGCTTATCAAATAAAGTTTTTATATGTTTTCAATACATCAAATCTAATTAATTTTATTTAATCACCATTTAAAATAGTAAAGACTTATAATATTATATTTGAATCAAAATAACAGAAAAATACAGAAACTTATTTATTATTTTAAAACCTAAATAATAACCGTTGATTTGAGAAATTTTGAATTTAAATAGATTGATTCATAATAAGTTTTGAAATAAATTACTTTAAAATTTAGCTATCATAAAGTTTAATGTTCTTAATTAGAATTTAGAAATCGGATAAATTTTGTTTTAAAAAACTAAATTATATCATTTAATTTAGCTTACTTATTTTATCAAACAACATTTCAAACTTACATCTCCGATTTTACAATAAGAAAATACCTAATTATATTACTTTTAGTTTAAAGTTATGATGAAATTAGTTTCGATAAAATTACGACTCAAGCAGCATTTAAAAAATATTAGTAAAATTGGTCAGAAATTTAATTCAAGAATCCATGCAAAATAGAGACTTTAGCTTTGGCATAATGATATGAAGATAGAACAGTACAGTGATAAACTCTCGTTTTGGAGTAAACACAGAACCGTGAACTATAACACCAATAAAAACAATTTGTTAATCTAAATTCAATTAATTTTATATAAATCATGAATTCGTAAGGTCGATATCTTCTATTAAATTGGCTAACGTATTATATTAATTCTCTTTTGTTATTGCGATTTATTTTAATTTTGATCATTTACAAAATTACAAGTATTATTTTTAAATGTCTAATTACTTAAGAATTTCAATATTTTTAAATAAATGTTAACAATTTTATGACGAATGAGAGTTTATCCATAGAGAATGCAAGTTTTAGCTGAAATAGTAATTGAAAACTTATAAAATGTATATATTTATTACCCTTTACAAATCATCATATAAAGGTAGGTGACGTTCAAGTTAAAAATACTTTAATAACAGCTATTTTGTGTATTAATATTATTTTTATTTAATAGTTAAATAATAGTTTTGGAATAATTTTACTTTGGTTTAAAATATTGCAATTATTTTTAATAAAAATATGGATATTATTTTCTATCAACTTTTGATGTCTGCCGTTATGCTAATTTCAGTTTGGCAAATAATCATTTAATTTTTTAGCTTAATTGCATATTTATTTTAAGCTAAGCTTTATTCTGATTTTATAAAGAAAATTGACCATCATAATAAATTGAAATTTTATTTAGGCATAAAATAAGCTTGCTTTCTATTTATTTTCAAAGTCAAGGATAATTTATGAAGAAAACACCAAAACTATTTAAAATTGGATAAGATATCAAATTCTTATTTTTGAGATTTTAATTACTTTATCACATCTCTTTATTGCTTTAAAACTATTGTAGAGATTGAAAAACTATCATACTGATCCAAATAATAACCTTTTGTAATTAGAACAATTCAAATCTGAGATAATCAATTTTATTAATCAGAATCTTTAAAATAATATAAACAGACTTAATATTATGAATTTATTTAATTTATAAAATAAAACAAACTGCTACAATTATTGATTTTTTGTGGTTAAGCAATTATTTTTACAAATTTATAGATAACATGAGGATAAATCATCATAAAATTACAAAGTAATGGACTAAAGATTAAATATTCGTAAAATATGATTAGACAATTACATAAAATAATTTAATTCTCAATTTGGATCTAATAAACAATGAACGTGGATGATTTAAGTTTAATATATACTTCAAGCGTAAATCATCACTTATTTACAAATCACTATTGCATTCGAAAATGTTAAGATAGTATTTATTTTTAGATTAAGAATAATTTCAATGATCCATCAAGACATTTACTTAAATTTATTTCTAGTTAAAAGAGAGAATAAAATGAAAAACTTAAAATATTAATTAATATAAACTATTAAATCAAAACTTTAAGATATTCAGTTTTAATTGATGGTAATAAATATGATTAATCGAATATCAAATGCTACTTAAAAGAATAAGAATATCTAATTCTAAATTTTACTCAATATTTTTCATATGAAGATTAAAAATATTTACTTGAATTCACAAAAATATACTTCTTTGATCAATTATACCGTAAACCATTTGACTAAGTCTCAAATAGCCAAATTGTATGAGTGCTTAGACAACAATATAAATTTTGAATGGTGTTTATATTGATTTCATTTTTATTGTATCTTTATCAATTTTTTACTTTTTAGTAACTACTAAAATAAAACATAAAATGAAAATATAATGGTTGTTTTACTTAAATAATTTTGCAATATTTAATATTTTATAAAATTGGATATATCATGCTGGATATAATAGAATACTAAAACATTATATTTAGCTTGTTGAAGCACCTAGCTCAAGCTATAATGCGTGTATATTCTAATTTTGCTATTTTTAGATAAATTAAAACTAAATATTTTTCAATATTATTTCTATTTATGTTGTTAATTTATAATCTTGTATCTTTAATAATTTTAATGAAATAGCAAACATCGAATTATTTATTTTAAATAAATATAACTGCTTATAAAACTCAAACAATATTAAACAGCAATTTGATAAAGAAGACATAATAAATTGAAACTAAGCTTTATTATTTGTTATATTTTAAAATATGATTATGATTATTCTTTAAAAAAATTAATATACAGCAACTAATATAGCTTTCTATAAAAATAACTAATAGATTAGAATTGGTTATTTTAATTGATTTTAAATTGCTAAAGTTTGTACTTAAAATAGTTTAATCAAATAATTTTTAAAATTTTGTTCAAGTAAAGTACAAGAATCCTTGAAGTTATAAATAATTAATTGAATGCATAACTATATAATTAACTTTTATTAAACTAAAAATTTTGATATCTGAATAAAAATATATGTTTAAAAAGCATTCACAATAATGTTTACTTTAAATTTGCACTTCTCTTCAAGATAACATCATAATCGAAATTCTATAGCTCAACTGCTCCTTTATTGATTCAGATTTCATAAAAGAAAGTAAAATGAATTTTGTGATTTCTAAATATATTAAATGACAACTTTATTTTTAGTTTTGTTTTGTTTTTAAAGCAAACAACAAATCATATAAATACAAATATTAATTACATTTACACTTTGAATCTATATAAAATGTAATATTATTAATATTCTCCTTGATAATTAATATGGTTGATATATTGTCATTTTAAATCTGTAGTATATCTGAATAAATGATTGAGGTACCTATTAGTAGACATAGATAGTATTTGAGTAATAGCCAAAACGCAATCCGTTAAAGTATGAGATTGTCTTGCAACGATCTTTTAAAGCATAAAATGATGCAACACTTTCTAAAATATTTGGTTACCTTCCAATCTGACATATTACTTGTTCTTATCTTCCAAATATTGATATCTTTATTTTTCTTAAAGACTTCCCAACTCTGTGCCAATACCTTAATAGAATCGTCAAAAGTAGCACTCATCGTTTTGCCAATTTTGAAGAATTCATTTCCTGTATAGTATTGGTGTAGTGAATGAAGTGAAAATAGGTAGTCCTGGGAGTAATGCTGGTTGTAGACTCAGACCTATACAAATCAAATCATACAACATATTATCACAAAATCCTAAAAATATAATATAAAACACGACCCTTTTTAGGATTGAACATGAAGGTCATTTATGAAGAGCATGTAGCTATTCTAATTAGAAAACAATCAAAAATATTCGTACCTTAAATAGACAAAACTCAAAGAAATTAATTTATAAGCTATCTTTCATATAAATAGAGAAATCTGTTTATTGTATTCAGAAAACTCGATTAAATCTTTTAGTAATGTTATGAAATTTTAAATGGATGATTTATTAAAAATTAAGTATATTTATTTAGAAGAATTTGTAACTTTGATAGGAAAAGTAATATAAAGTTTATCTAGATTTACTTATTTTGAATTTGTAAGAATATAGCAATTTTAATATTAAATTATATCGAATTAAAATTATTTGAATATTAATTATCTTAAATTATATATTATACAAATAAATCATCTCCAAATCTTTTTATTCAAAGATAATTTTAATTAATATGAAAATGTTTTTAGTAATATAGTTTTCACTTAAATACAATGTAATGATTAGTTTTTTTAGCATTTACTTTAATTTTCTGATTGAATTTTTTGTCTAAATTGAATATTCTTAAAATAAAAACTTATTAAGTTATGTATAAAATTATATCAAATAGTTCAAAACTTAGTATACTTTGAGACCTGATATTTAAAGCTATAATACTTTGTTGCATTTCTCGATTAGTTCATTCCAACCAATCAGAGTGCTTCAAAAATCTTAGTAGTATCAGTCACTTACTCTTAATTCTGGCTTCAATCCCTCCATGCAAAGTTTAAGATATTTATTTGGATCTCTATATTAAAAATTAATGTTATAAAATAATATGTGCATGATAGTTGGTAATACAATTAATAATAAATAAGTGGATGTAGCTAAATAAATTGCAGCAACGAATAACTGATACCTGTCAACAACTATCTTGAACTGAGTGCTCTCGAGAAGCTCATTGCCTTCAGATTCCAATTCGATATCAAAATAGTATCTCTTGCTAATTTTACTTATTTTTAATGTTTGGTCGTCTTTGCAATAGTAAATATAACATGAAGATTTTCCATTTGTCATTTGAAATCAAATTTTTGAATGCTGTTTGTAAAACCTAATTTTTGTAAAGTAGTTGTGTGGCGGAATCAACTGGAAGCGGTCAAAGGAAGCAATCTGCAAGTTCCTGCTAGTGAGTACAGATTTATACTATAGCCAAAATTAACTGGTGTAGTTTTATTACAACTAACGATAAGCTTCGCTTCAAATACATTTAATGCATATTTTATTAAGTGATTGTCAATCGCAACTCCAAATTAAAATACTAGTTAACTTTATAGATATTATGGCAAATTTGATTCGAAAGTATCGAATTACAATCCAGCATTTATTTTACTAAATAAGGTTTATTCTAATAATTGCAGTGCATGTAAATATATTAACTAAAATGGAAGACTTGAAGTACTTATTAAGATGCTAATTTATTATTTTACAAGTATATTAATTTAATTTTTTTATTGAGCATAAATTCACATTTCATATAGTATTTAAATTATAATCCTTATAAACTATTTATTTTATTTAAAAGTTTGCTTAAATAAAGTTGAGTTTTAAAACAATAAATTGATATAAACTAAATATATTTCTAATTGAGAATTCAGCAATTCAAAATCAAGTTTGATTTTGATATTTGTATCTTTACATGATTTATTTAATAATATAAAAGCAAGTATTAAACTATAGTTTTGCTTGATTATCTTCATATTAAATTAGATCCTACTGATATATTTTACATGCTTTTGAATCAATGTTTAACTCATGGAGTTTAATATTTAAAAATTCATTATATGTTGTATTTTAAATTGTGAAATATTTAATGATCTTTACTATCGTCGATATTTATTTTAAATAAAATATAATTAAAAAATTAAAGTCAAATTGAATAAATTGAAGATCACTGCTAAATATGAATCTTTTTATTGAATATTAAATTATAAATAAAGTATTGATCAAAATCTTCAAACTCCGTAAATATACATATAATTATAAATAAATTTAGCGACTTTAATTGCTTAATAATAAAAATCAAACATCGTAAGTATGTATCATTTGTTTTGTTTACTTTAAATAAAATGTGAAGTATTATATTCAAAGGCATCTATACTCGATGATTTTATAATTTTAGTTTCTTAAAATTTAGTAATTACCTTATAACCGTATTTTTGATGTCTTACAAATCACAGTTCGTTTTTTAAATAATGCTTTGGTCCAACTCACAATATGTATAATCTATATGATTATAATTAGATTTAAAATTCGAAGATATCTTCGAATGAAATTATTTAATTTCAGTTTATATTATTTTATAAATATGTTATTTAAAGTATATTTTTTAATAAAATTAGAATGTATATATTTTAACTGTATAATTATCCATAATTTTTAATTTAAGCTAAATAAGTATAAATTAGTATTTAATAGTGTATGATTATTTAATATAATAAATAATAATTTAAAATAATTGAAATTTAATATCCAGTTTAATACTCAATAAGGTAATCGTTACCACAATAGCTTACAGCTATAATTTATCAAAATCTAATATAAATTTAAGTTTATTTATTAATATTGCTTACTTTTCATATATTATTTTGTGTGGATTTGGTAATTCATACTTTTTTGAAATTTGAACTAATAATTAAAATATAAGCGAATTTCATTGAGTATGAAAATGAGTGATATTAAAAGAAAGTAATAGTTAGTTAACAAACAGCAAAAATATAAGTCAATAATAATCTTTATTATCTATCACCTTTCATCATATTCTTATTTTTAGCTGATGTCAACACAAGGCGATATTGTTCACTACCATCATTTGTATTGTATCTCCCCGAACCCCGTGCCAAGTAATATCTGACATTGTTTAAATAAGTAAAGAGTGTGTATTCTGTGTGAGTGTCTACGGGTTTGCTAATTTTTAGTTCAGTTTTCTCTCCGAAATACAGCACAACTGGGTCATTTACTGTTTTGTGCTCACTCATTTTAAAGACGAGAAACTTATCTCTATCAATAGAATCTATCTCCCAAATATCATTATATATTAATGGTTTACTTGCAGTTGTCCAGTATAAAATAAAAGGGATGTTGGGTTTGAATTTGTCGGAGAGGGAGTGTTTGCCAAATGAATACTCTGCTTGTTGCTCCGATATCATCTTCGAGTACTCTTCTTTCTTAAACTCTTTGTAATATTTATCATTTGAGAAAAATAAGATATTACAATTGAGGTCTGAAGGAGATTGACTATGTCCTGAAGGTCTTATGTCAAAATTATATCGAACTGGATTTTGTTTATCGTATTTTGTGTGCCATGAGCTATAAGATAATAATAACAGGAGGCTTGGGTATCTAGTTGGATGGTGGCTGGAAGCAACACGACTTTTAATGTATGTTTATTTTAACTTGCAGTTTAATTACTTATTTCAAATCCTTTCTAATTATAAAATTAAATTCAGTAAAATGATTAGTAGGATAATAAAGAACTACCTCATAAAATAAATACATTTGTATTAAATAAAGATAATTTAAATAATATCTAAACTATCGAATAACAAAAGGCATACCAAACTATTAAATGAAAGAGAAAACTTTAATGTCATAATTATAATGTATAAGAATCACTTTAAAATTTTCTTCGCTCTTATATCTACATACTTGAAATATAATTAATTAGTATACTTAAAAAGAATCGAAATTAATTTATGAAATTGCATTTCTAGTCAATTATATTTTCAAGATTAAATCTGGAAGTATTTCAAAGTTTAAAAGTAGTTTTTTTTTCTAACATAGATTGACAAAACATGGATGTTATCTGCAATTAACTTTCAAGATGAAAATATTGAAATATGTAATAATGTTTTTGAATTACTGAGCTTATCAAATTATGAAAATATCATGTTTTTATCAGGTATCTTTATTTCGGTGAAAAGTTAATGTGCCTCTAAAATTTTTTGGAGAAGTCAATTTCGTTGAATAAAGAAAAGAAATATGTATGATTAAAGCCTTTATTTACTCTCAAATATGGATCAAGTTAGCTCCAATAAAATAACGAATCTGAAAGAAAGTCTCTGAAAGATTAACTTTCTACTATAAAAAATATTTATCAGTTTTGAATGTGAATCATGTCGAAATTATAATATCTCCAGTTTAATCATTATTTAATTAAAAAGAACTATAAAATAAACGTAAAAATAAATGAAGCACCTTGCATAAATAATAAGAATACAAACACATTAAATAAGCTAAAAGAGAAAACGATAAAAACTTTAAACAGAATTGATCAAAAGTGAGTAGTTTACATATTAAACAAATAAAAAAATTGTGGAGATAGAATAGATGAAAAGGACTCTAAAAATAAAGTAATAATCAAAACAGAAAACCTAAAAAGTAAATAACGATAATATTTATAATTTTGATGTAGATAATAATCACAGCGATTATCAAGAAGAAAAGCAAGAAATAATAAACTCTGATAACAAATATCAAAAGAGTAAGCCTAAATATTAATGAAAAAATCAAGATCAAATTATATTAAATTTGCTGTTGAAAATTGTTGTGTACAATTAATTTGATAAATGTTGTAGATTTATAAGACAAAGGATTCATTAAGAATGATAGGTAGCTTCATATTCATACGAACTTGATATGAAATCATTTTAATTTAAAGATAAGTAGATAAAAATTAAGCTAAAAATATTCAAAAATGCCAGTCTGATTTGATTAAAACAATATATTACTATGAAATAAAATCTAATAATGATAATAAAAATATCAATTTAAAATGTGAACTTGAAATAAAAACATTTAAAATTATTTTATAATTACTTATAATTTGTTGAAATTTCTATTTGCTGTAAGACACAAAATAAATGTAAACTCTTTTTTGTAAACTTTTAAATATAAAGTATATATTTATAATCAATTATCCGAAAGATATGCTTCAATCATAAATTAAAATACATTTAAGAAAATAAGAATACCTTTAATAGCATAATATATAGGCATCCATAATAATACTTGGCAAGAATAAAAATGCGATTATTTTAAATCAAGCGTACTTAGCAATATATGAAATATGTTGGTAATAAGCTGATGAAACTCATTTTAAGCCTAACTTAACTTTTTATTCAAATATTCATTAAGAATTTAGTTCACAGAATTCAAACTGTTTGATTATTCTCATAAAATAAGAGAATATCTAAGAGGAAAGTAAATAGAATCAAAAGTATTCAATAAATTCTTTATAGGAACAAAACAAAAAGATTGAAAAATAAATGAAATTAAAATAAACTAATATACGTTAATTAATATTTAGATATTAAAATATTTAGAAGTAAAAAATGGAGGGTAAAATAAATCAATTTTAACTATAAGAACAAAAAGAAGATCAGAACATAGACATGAAGTCTAAATAAGTTTAAAGTTTGGCAAATATTTAATTAAATTTAGGAGTATTAAAATCTGAAGAAACGAAAACATTAAATTTAATGAATTAGAAATTTAATAATATAAATTTAATAAACGAAGTTAATATAATTATAAGTTGTAATACTTAAAATTTCATTTTTATGATAAATGGGGGTTTAGTGTTTATGTTTGACTGAGATGAGGTCCAACTTTACTTTTTATAATTTAAATTAGCTTCTCTATTTGTTTGATTTGAGATTAAAATATTATTTATAAGAAGTTTACTTAAAAATAAATGATAAAATTTATTCGTAAGATTTTACTTCAAACTTTATAGAATGAACTTAATATCAATAAAATATATTTGATATGGAAACGAAAATAACGATGATATGAAAAATTATTTTATTTATTATCAAAACTTTAATTTACCTATTTTAATATAAAATACCTTATTGAATTTTAAAATAACAACAGCTCATCTTTTATATTTAATATTATTTATAATAGCTTTAAAGTCTAAACTAATTATTACAATTCTTACTGTCATAAAAAAAATTATGTAATTTTGTATTGCATAATATTTAAAACTTATCAATCAACTATTATATTTTGATTTACGAAACTTTTAGTTAAAATAAAATTTACTTTACCAATTCATTTTGAATATTCACTTCATTTTTAGTTTTACACAAATTAAAGTATTTATTTTAATCAATAAACTATAAATTAAAGAAAATAAAATTTAATAATTTTGAAATAAATTTTCATTATTTTGAAACATCGACCTTTAATGATACATTTCTCAGATCCAAAAACAATGTTTTAGTATATAAAAATGAGAAAATAAAAAGAGAGTGAACAAATAATTCAGTTAAAATAAAAATTTCGATCAATAAAAAATAAAATACTCTCACATTTTGAAATCATCTAAATAGATTGTACATTATGCTACATAATTCTGAAGTCTCCTCAATTTAATAATTGATTTTGACCTTCCAATAAAAAACTTCAAATGTAGTTTAATTACTAATTAGTTCTTGAAATATTTAAAACTGAAATTGTATAATATCTCATATTCTTTGAAGAAATTTATTTTCAAATCTGTTGCTTCAAACTGCATAATGAATTTGGTTTAATTTACATAAATTAATAAGAGAGCTTCGATTTCAAGGTAAGCAATACTATTAAATCAACCTTAGCTAGCATCCAGTAACATTCAACTGTTATTTATATCAAAAATTCACAAATAATAAAGAGTATGTTTTGAAATCAAAGACATTTGCATAACTATAAGTTGTGTTCTGCTCTCGAACTATCAAATCGTGCTTTTATCCAATCCAAATATATTCTGTACTTACAACATTTCTCCAAAGTTTGTATACAGGTAGTATTGTTGTATATTTTGATCGGCTGGCTATATGAAAAATGAAACTGAGGCTGCATCAACTATGAATATAAATAAACAATACTCAATAGCGTAACATGAAAAGTGTACATTTCAGAGCAATGTCCATTTAAATAGATATTTATCAGATATTTAAAAGTTCAAAATTTATCTTTATCAGATCATATTTTAAAATAAATAGCTAAGACATATTCATACCTAAAAAAATTGTTCATAATTTATTATACAATGAGCCCAGTTTTTTGTTGTTGAAATACTATGCATTCAAGTCCTGGAATTTGTACAAATTTATTATCAGAAGAAAGTTTAAAAAGTAATGACATTAAACATTAAAGATTTTTTAATACTGAACTAAAACAATCAAAATATTATATAGCTAAGGATTAAAATTAGCTAGTAATACAAGTCGAATAGTTTAGCTGTCTTTTATTTAATAATTAATATTAAGTTAACAAAAAATTAAGGAAATTTAATCAAAATTACAAAAATAAAATAATAAATTATTCTTGAGAAAGATTAATTATTGAAAGTTATAATTTTTAGATGCAAGTCAAAGAAAAAACAATATTTAATGATTTTATTTTCTCTTATTTTTTGAATCTTGAATATCACTTATTCAAATTGAAAAGACTATATTAGAAATCTTTATTTAAACAAAGATTAAAATGCTTGATCTCACTTCTGAGACTTCAATCTTAAATCTAAATAGCGATGTTTGAACTTTATATTCACATCTGATACTTATCCCAACAACGAGATGCTTCGAGATAAAAAGAAAAATATAAGTATATTTAATATTCAATAATAGATCATTTGTATTTTGAGTCAAATAATTATCTCCCCTATTAGCAGCACCAACTTTTGATGATAGTTTACCGGCAAACGCGTCTTAAAATAACTAACACAGAAGATGATATCAGTTATGGGCAGTCAGGTATAGTTAAGATCTTTTTAATTTCCTGTGGGAAACGTAAAGAGGCTGTAAGACATGATCTTCTTTCTACTCTGCTGTCTGCAACATCAATCATTGATATCAAGAAACAGAAACTGGGGAATAGAATCAAAATGTTATGTGGACCTGATTCAGTCAAGAGGTGAGTACAACACAGATATATAATTAAATACTAACTCAAACATTGCTTACAACTTCATTGCATCTAAAGGTAATGCCGATCTCATCATAGTAATTTAAGTAATTTTCCTGTAATAACTTATGTTCTTCCTCCTCCATCTTTTGTCTAATCTCTTCCTGATCTTCCATATTATTTTTCATATCTATCTTTAGCCTCCAATTCCTCTTTAATGTCTTCATAATCGATGACAGGAACGTAATGAGAAGGAGGCTCAGATAAATCTTGTTCCAAATCATGTTCAGTTATTTCTTCTATAGAATTGCTGCTGTAATCACTCTGCCTCTGATTGCTAGTACTTGGAGACTGACTTTCCTAAACAGAGGTAGTTGACCAATTGCTTACTCCTGATCTATTATAATTTGCTTTCAGTCGTAGTCTGCCTGTAATTAAATTGTCTTGATTTTGGTGTCTAAATATAAGAGACATAGTAAAGTATTGATCTTTATTGTTAATTAGTAAAGGTATTTTCAGTTTATATATGATACATGGCTGAATTTGATCGAATCACACATTTTATATTAATGAAAGTGATAGATCTTTACTTTAAGGGAAAGGAATGACAACACCAAATCTTCTGAAGATAAAGCCTGTTCAAATAGATTTTAAAATATCGAAATATAGATATTAAATTATGGATAATTAAAATTATTCTAAAATTAAATTGATGAAGATTTATTCAACTCGACGGTAATACGTTCCGAGTATAAAGAAAAGATAGGGTAATGAATGGAGTGAAGTAAAAGACGTAAGTTGATGCAAATTTTTTAAAGACGAGTTGAGGAGTTGAAAAGATCATTCGACATCATTAGTGTGTATATTGGGAATATTTATTAATTTTCTTGAAGAAGCACAAAGTTATCCTATTCTTGACTTTAAATGGGATAAGAAAGACAAATAACACTTACTTCACAAAATAAATCTATATCACTGTTTTTTAGCAGTCTTATTTTTGCTACGGTTTTAAAGGAATGCAAAAATTGATCAATTATTAAAAGAAAATTTCGAGCTAAAAATTTGAATTGAACTTGATTTAGATGATGATTCATGAAATTGACTTATCCTAATTGATATAGTTTCACACTATCATTCTCTTTCTGTTAAGAAATACATTGAGAAAATTAATTTCTCGTTTAATTTAGTGTATTCTTAATAATAAGCTTCAGTAGAGAAATACATTTGATTGCTTTTGAAGAATATGCTGAAAAGACTCATATAGTATTAAGTAATTTTGGCACTATAATTTTAATAAGTCTGATAGGAAACTTGATGAATTTTATATCAAATATAGCTATTGTAAAAATTAGGAGTAGTTTGTTTGATGAATAATGAATTATAGTTGATTATATTTGTGATTTTATTTAAATTATGTTGATAAATCTATTTAATATTAATGCTTGAGATGAATTGTCTCTCTTAGTTTATTAGAATCAAATTAAAAACCGTAATAATTTGTTATATATCAGCTATAGTTTTCGAAACTGTGCAACACATCACTAAATTTCAACGAGCATTAAATAAAAAGACACCACTTCGTAATTCCTGAACAAATAAAAATGTCTCAGATGCTAAAATATAGGTGCTTCTTACTTAGTGATCCTATAGTATCAATTTCAATATAAGCAATTTCTATTGTAAATTCTGAAAATAACTTTTTGAAATTCAAATACACCTAAATTAAAAGGGAACTTAGAAAAAGAATGCTTCATTCTGAAATCCTTGTACTTACACTCATAACGAAGTATGATGTTTATAACACTCTGATTCACGAGCTTATCTAACTTCTATTTTTCTACGATTCTAGTTGAATTGGTATTTAAAACTCTCAGTCACAGAGAACGAAACTAAAATTTTTCATATGTAAATACTTACTTCGTAAGTATTCTCTCTAATAAAAAACTCATTACCTTTCCAGATATGGAATTATTAGTTGATGTATGATGTGTTGGCTCGTCCAGAGTTTGAGCAGAGTAATCATAATTTTAGGATTCAGTTTATTTATATTATAAGACCTCACGCTCACTTTCAATTATGCTCACAGATTTTGGATTTACAAGGGGAGAAACAGACAACCAAAATTTGTAGTTAAGCTAGTCAGTCAAGTAAAAAATAAAGGTACTTTCACTTTAGTATTTAATAATGCTGTGCTTACGAGGAAGTTTGATCCTTTTGATCTTCATCAAAATCATTTATGCTGGATTCATTTAGTCTTGCTTCTGATGTTTTATTGTTGTCTCTATCGTCTTGATTAGGCTGGTTGTTTTCTGATGATTTGACTATACAGTGTTAAATATTTGGCATTTTGGGAACAAACATCAAAAATTATTGGTCTTAGAATTAAAATTTATTTGTAAGTTTGAGCAAAGCAAAATGATTGATTTCCAATGGTGTTCATAAATGCTCTTTAAGTCGTTAATTTATTATAATGCAATAAAAAATTTAAATGTTGATCATTCAATATCTGTAATTAGGCTTATAAATTTTGATAAAAGTTAAGCAATTAATAATGTTATAATGGAACATTGTAAATAAATATAAAGTAAAGTATTTGATAAAATTATAAGTTAAAATCTAGTTATGTTAAAAATAGATTTTAGTTTAATGTTTTATTTCGAAGTTAAAACTATACTCTACTTTATATTTATCTCAAACATTACATGGTTTTCTATTTCTGTATTTATGCAAAATATAGACTATGCTATTTTTCGAATTCTGTAGTTATCTTTAATAGTGTTTGAGGTTATCATTTTGATGAATAAACTTCAACAATCTAAATTTAGAACCTTGAAATTTTCTTGTATGAAAGGTATTTACTCACTTGTATGATATGAACTTTATGAATAGTTCACTATTATTTAAATAAATGTTTATAAATTAGAGACTAAATATATATCTGAGATACATACTAAAATATCATTCAAATGTCAGTTAATTAGCTAAAGTTATATTTAACTCAATAATTTAAGTAAAATATCAGCATTATAAACTTATAATATTTGCTTGCACAAATCAATGTTGAATATTGTATATCAAAATGACATAGCTTAAAAGTTTTTGTCTATCCTTCTCCACCTAGTGTTCTGTGAAATAAAAATGATTTAATTTGTCTCGATTTTAATCTCTCCTCTAAACTACCTCACAAATTAAGATCCAGTTTTGTGTTAACAAATTCTCGATAGGCTATGTTGCAAGTTTATAACGTATTATTTAACTCTTCCATTTTAGTTAATTTAATTGTACTAATTAAGTTTCCCTATTTTTGCATTATTTTTGAGCAAATTCCGACTTATGACACGTCGGCTGGCAATTTGTTTTGCCACGTGAATTTTGACAAAGCTCTGCCGCTTTTGGGAGGGAATTAAGTAGCAGGGTTTACTGAGCATGAAGTCAGTTAATGCTCTATTTGTTAATAAAATAGATTAAATTTAACTTCAGAAATTAAGTCACTAAAATAGAGAGATGATGCTAAAAACTCTTAACAAAATTAGTTAATTAATGTTTTAATCCGTCAGTTCCTATTAATTAACTCTGTCCTTATTTCAAACACAGAGCTAAATCGACTGGTTTTAAAATTTAAGTAACTATTAATCTTTAAGTATTAGTGCTAAACTTTAAATTTGAAAAATAGGTAAAATTCTTTTAATCCTTAATTTATACTGAGAAAATATTAGTGAAAATGAGACATATTGATTATAGTATACTCAAAACCTCAATAGCTAAAGGGCTAACGATAAGAAGGTTATTTATATTGATTAAGTAAGGGATCTTTGAAGCAGTAAATTTTCAGATATATATGAAGAATTTCATACTCTCAAATTTTTCTCACTTTAATGTATGTCAAAGTGCTTACAAAATTTTGAGAGAAAAAAAACTCTATTTTTACATTTGCTTTCCAGCTAAATTTTTCATATTGCATGCAGTTTAAGATTTGAAAATTGGTATTATGACAGCTTTCATAATTAGAGAACTTAAGCATCTTATTCAAAATA